>JAQQSO010002303.1:0-14481 GCA_028658305.1 Pachyuromys duprasi | reverse complement strand
AATCTCTCTACCCCACATACTGATTCCTTTTTTAAAATTTATTCATTTATTGCGTATACAGTGTTCTATCTGCATATATGACTGCATGCCAGAAGAGGGCACCAGATCTCATTATAGATGGTTATGAGGCACCACATGGTTGCTGTGAATTGAACTCAGGACCTGGAGGAGCAACCAGTGCTCTTAACCTCTGAGCTATTTCTCCAGCCCCCACACACTGCTTTCTTAAAGACTTAGCCAAGAACCCTAAGAAAGCAAGACAGTTAAGGCCATTAAGAAGCACGGGCTAGGAAAGCAGACTGCCCAGGTTCAAATCTACCTACCACTTCATGGCTGAACTCTGGTTTACTTCTTGCAAATTCAGAATGGTGTGTCCTCTCCAGAATTAAGGGTGTCTTCATCAATCACTCAGCCCTGCTTTACACAGCCCTCTGCACATGTCAGCTTTCAGTACAAAAGGCAAGACATGCAGGAAGCATGAAAACTACTGGGGAGTTGCAGGGGAAGACTGAAGCAGACAGAATGTTTCCTTTGCCCTTCTGTGAACTTTGTAGGCTGCAATAACGTGAGCCTTCTATCCAGAGCCTGTTTTCAGGGGCTTATTATTTTCTAACACAGTAAGATAACAGGACTTAGGGGTCATCGATAAAACTGGAATAAAGGTTTTGTAGAAAAGCTTGGAGCCGGAAGAGGAAACTACACACACATCCTCTTCTATCTCTACCTTCCTAACACATCACTCATGAACTATCCAAAAGCCTGGGTAAAACCCAGCTAAGGAGTCTCTTTGAAACTTGATTCCAGATGTTGTGGCTTCCACAGCTGATGTTTCTGCCCCTGGATTTTATGGTGAAAATATGGCATGGTGCAAAAGTATCCAGATTGGCTGTCAGATGGGTTCCTGCTGCAAGAGTTCTTACACAAGTCTCAAGCAGAATAGAAGGCCTTTCCTGTTAGAGCTGTTTCCCTCACTGTGTGAAGACTTCCACTAAGTGGATTTGACTCTCACAGTCTCTTCATTAGAATCCGATCTCCACGAGGCAGGGATCTTAGTCTTGGTTTGGTTTGGTTTTTTGACATTTTGAGACAGGGTTTCGCTCTGTAGCCCAGACTAGCCTCCAACTCATAAGACTCCACCTCTGCCTCCCAAGTGCTAGATGACAGCTGGGCGCTCTGTTGCTAAGCATGGCCAGCAGTCACCAAATACTGAATAAACGAGTTAAGTCAAAGTCCAAGGGATCCAATGCAAGTGTTCTGGGTTTGGGGTTTTTTGTAAAGGCAAGGAGAATGACATCACTTGGTAGCGGTTAACTGTTAAGAGCTAGGGATTAGCAGGGCTACTACTTAAGGATGTCTCCCATTTTTCCAAAAATATATTTATTTTTAAAAACAAAAATCAGGTAATCTTTCCGCAGTTCAATTTTCCAGGAAAAAAAAGCCAGAATTTGGCTTCCAGCTGATTAGAAAGATTGAACAGCAATAATTTCACACAGAAGTTATTTCTCCCTACAGGAGACAGAAAGCATTCTGCTTAGTTGTACACACTTAATTCTCTAAATCTGGTTATATTTCTACCATCATTGTATTCTGTCCCAGGGGTCTGGCATGCAAGAGAATTCATCTCTAAAACTCAAAGTTTCCAAACTGAGATGTGCGGTTGTTGGGCTTGAGTTGGGGTTTATAACCAATTCGATCATTAATCATCTGTTCCCGGCTCTTGGGGTCACTGCTGAGCCCAGCGGCTCCTTCTCCATCACTTGTTCCTACACCTTCCACATCTTCCTTCTGTTTCTTACGGGTCTGAAAGAAAGAAATCACGATTTAGCACAACATTCTTTCAATTAGCAAGTATTTAGCTAGCATGTACCTGTACTAGGTACTGGGTAAGGGCCAGGGTTAGGGGCTAATAAACAAGAAGCCGCTATCTCAAGTTTAGGATCGTTATAAAAAGGATACAGACATGCAACCTTGGATGTAACCCTATGTTCCAGGATGTCACAGTCTAGAAGGCAAATGGGCATACAGATCTTTACTTATAGCATAGAGGGCTCAGGGTTATAATGGGGAAGCCCACAACGCCAAAAAAAAAAAAAAACACACACACACAAAAAAAGGGGTGAGGAATTTAGAATATAGAACAAAGGCCCAGCAAGAAGCTGCAATTGGAGATAGCAGATATGGGCAACTAAGGTGTTTCTGCAAATTATTACTAATGAGAACAAGTGAAAAATGACATGACTGTTAGTCACCAAAGCCCACAGCCTGACTGACTGGCTCCACACAACCACAGTAACTAAAGGAGAGATTATGCTAGTCAATAGGTCTGAGTTTGGGGGCTTCTGTCTTGCTTTCAAATTATTTATCTATTTATTGGTGACTTTAGGAATTAAATCCAAGGCCTCATGAATGATAGGCAAGCAATCTACCACCAAACTATAACCCAGATCCTGGTTTGGTTTTAGTTTGATTTTTTGTTTTTAATTTCCTATTTATTCTTGGTACTACTACTACAACTCACAAAATAATAAATCTAATGGAGAAAAAGGAAATCTACAGACAGGAAGTGGTGGTACACGCCTTTAATCCCAGCACTCAGGAGGCAGAGGTGGGCGAATGAGGCTAGCCTGGTCTACAGAATTATAGGACAGCCAGGGCTACACAGAGGAACCCTGTCTCCAAAAAGAAAAAAAAAAAAAAAAAAAAACTAAAGGAAACCTAAAACAGATCGATGACCTTCATGACAATCCAGTTGACACCATACTATGCCATACTTGTTGCAACTTGTGGCTGAGGACCTCCAAAGCAAGAATGGTTTCCTGCTTGTGCTGCAGAAACCTTCCTGTTATGGGTGTTACTCCCTCTGATTTCCTAGAGTTTCTTTAAGGCATTTGGCTTGACTGTCCCTAAGTAACCTATAGTTCTCCTGACAACTGTCTTTCCTAAGAATGGAAGCCCTTCTCTACTGTGTTTAGAACACTCACTCCTCCTTGCCAGGCGTGGTGGCGGGAAAACAGCAGCAGGCAGGTCTCTGAGTTTGAGGCCAGCCTGGTCTACAGAGTGAGTTCCAAGACAGCCAGCAGTATACAGAGAAACCCTGTCTTTAAAAGCCAAACAAAACAGAACTCTGTTACTGGACTGTTTTTCAAGGCCTGCCTGGGCTACATGATGAAGCCTTATCTCCAAGAGAATGAAGCTACATCTTCACCACCACCTCCTGCATTTCCTTAACTTAAACAGCCTAGTTCATGGGTCTATGATTTCCAAAGCCATGACAGGTCTAACCACCACTGTAATAATATCATTACCAAATTCCCTTCATTGTAGCCATCATACCATATTTAGCTGAACATCATGGAACACAAACACCCTCACTTACCCATATAATATACATAATAATAAATAAACAAAATTGTGTGGGTGTATTGAACTTCCTGTTACTCTCAAGTTAGCCAACACTACAAAGAAGTAACATGAAGAAGTTTACCCCAAAATCCTTTATGAAAACTACTACTAAGAAGCAAAGGAATCTCTCAGTATACTCAACTGGAATGAAGTCATTTAAAAAGTTGCATGCTATGAACAATTACAACCTGTTCCACTATCTACACTTATGGAGGTGTAAACAAATTTTAGTAAAATTAAAATGCCAGGGAGTGCGTGGCAAGATGAGTCAACAGTTAAGAAAGAGCATATGCTGCTCTTGCAAAGAACCCAGACTCAGTTCCCAGCACCCACATGGCTGCTCACAACTTGTTCCAAGGGTTCTAACACATTCTTCTGGCCTCCCATGGACGCTGCATACACACAGTACATATATATACATGCAGTCAAAACAGTCATAAAGATTTTTTAAAAAGAAAGACCAGAGCCAGTCATAGGAATGCACAATTATAATATTAGTACTTGAGAGACAGGGGCAAGAGAAGATGGAAAGCCTGGGCTACATAATTAAACAACTCAGAGAGGGACAGAGGAAGAGCTACTTTTTCTACTGTTTTCATTTTAATTCATTTCAAGAATGTCCCTCCTTCATAAGCTGCTTGAAAAGACACCAAACCCACTAACTTTAGTGGAGAGGCCAACTCAACAATGAGCTGACTCTGCAGAGTCAAAGTCCATTATGCCAGCATTTTATGACTCGTTACGACTAAAGTTTAAACCATACTTGAAACTCATCCTTTTGGACCTGATGATGCATGCCCATAACCCCAGCACTCAAGAATCATAGGCAGAAGGTCACAATGAGTTCCAGACCACCCTGGGCCAGTGAGACCCTATCTCAAAAACAAACAAAACCTTAGTAATACACTATCAATATGACTTCTTAAAAAGCAAAAAAACTTGTAGACTAGCAAGACTACTGAGTAAGTAAAGGCACTTGCTGCCAAGCCTTTGAGTCTGACTTCAATCCCAATAAACATGCTGAAAGAAGAGAAATAACTCCTGATGGTATGTTGTAGCTGCCACATGCTCCAAGAGGGTATTCTCTCTCTCTCTCTCTCTCTTTCTCTGTCGCTGTCTCTCTCTCTCTCTCTCTCTCTCTCTCTCTCTCTCTCTCTCTCTCTCTCACACACACACACACACACACATACACACTCACACACATACACAAAAGCTGATGACACTTTAGGGACACTGTAGTTGCTAAGATGAAGAGCAAGAGAAACCTACATTATCAATCTTCTTATGAACAATGAAGCCAATCACATTCTGGGAACATGCAGATGTAAAGCACCTGTCATATAAAGTACCTTCTAGAGTGACAAACACAAACAGGCTTGTAGCAAGCCCTCAGGGAGGAGATTAATATACTAATCCAGCCTTCAAGGAGCTTCCTGCCCAGCTCAAGAGAGGTTCAACAGAGAGCAGCAGCACCTGGGAGACGTCCGCACAGGGTGGTAAGGGACTTAACCAGCTAGGGCTGGAAGGGGCTAGGATGGGGAGGAATCAGCCTGATGAGGGGACAGGGCACATCAGGCAAGGCAACAGTGTACCTAGCAGTGAGATTAGAGATGACTTGGCAGATAAAGTGGAGAGATGAGCAAGGAGCCAGTCTCAAAGGACCTCATGGACCATGCTTAGGGATTCGGACTTTCTCCTGAATGCGTTGAAGAACTTTTCTTTCTTTTTTTTTTTTAAACAAGGTTTCTTTGTGTAACAGCCCTGGAACTCGCTCTATAGACCAAGCTGGCCTCAAATTCACGGAGCTCTGTAATCGAAGCTTTGGTTTCTTTAAAACTCAGTTATGTTATGTAAATATATTTTTGTTTTAATCCCAAGCGTGGGATTTTAGTTTGCCCACAGCTGAAAACTGCCTCCTGTGGGGTGTGGTCTTTGCCAGCTGGTAATGGCCTGCTTCATGCAGCACAGAGAGGGGCGTGATCTAGGACTCTGTGGGCTGTAAATAGGAGAGCCCAGAAAGAGAAAGTGTGGCAATTTGGAGAGACCAGAGAAGGATGATGCTTTGCTACGCAGCAGCTTGGAGGAGAAAGACAGAGGAAACTAGCCCCCAAAAGAACCCATTGACCCTAAAAAACCAGGAAAATTAAAGGGGTCTGGAGCTCCTCTCTTACCTAGGGTTAAAGGGTTGGTGGAAGGGAGGGAGAGGCCTTAACTCCCCAAACATCAAAGAGTTTAAAAATGAGCTTCCTACCTCTGCCTCTAAAGAATTTACTCTTATTAATGGAAAACTATTATAAAAAAGGAATAGAGGGGAAAGGAAGTGACATTATCCTTAGACTACTTACTGCTGATTAGGGGTATTGAGTTCCTTGGGGCAAGTTTGATCTTCGCCTTCAGGATAACTAATTTTCTTGGGTTTTTTTTTTTCTTTCCACATGACTACTTAACAAACTGCAACAAACAGCAGCCTACCAACAGCCCCCTAATTCTTGGGGCCCTAATATTTATATACTCTCTGAAAAGACCCCAGAATTCCAAATGTCACACAATCACAGAAACTATCAGCAGCTGGCAAAATAATGTCCCTGCTAGGGCATGAGGCAAATCATAATCAGCTGCTGTGGACAATCGGATGCAGCCCCATATCCCACACCTGAGATTGAAACAAAAACATATACTATTTCTGTGTTTTAAAAGAAACTAAAATTTTCACTACAGAGGGAAAAATAATGGTAACTCCAAGTTATAACAAATGCTAATAGGCTGGGATCTTGCTCAGTTGGTAGAATGTTTGTCTGGCAGGCACAAAACTGAGACTAGATAAATCACAGGCCTAGGAAAGGCCTAAGACAATTCTACTAAAGGAACATAAAACAAAATGAAATCAATGGTACTTCTGTGAAATTTTTGTTTCTTGTTTTGAGGATTTGTTTTGTTTTTGAAAGAGAGAAAAAGAACATAAAGTTGGGTGGGTAAGGAGGTAGGGAGGACCTGGGAGGAATGCGGATGGAGAACCATGATCAAAGTATATGAAAAAAATAATAATAATAAATAAATAGCACTATAAAAAAAGAACTGTAAAAGAATCATTTACTGTTGTTTCAGGCCACCATGTTCTTTGCTGTGACAGTCACAGGAAATTCATTTTTGTTTTGAGATGGCTGTGAAGCATCCAAAGAGATTTCAAGGAAGCTGCTGGTAGAATCTGAGGTTCAGAAGGTAATTCATATGAAATATTCCCCGAGAATCAGAGAGTGATTTCGTACCTCCAGGTCCTTTCGAATGCTCTCAAACTCTTCAATGTCATCGAGCTTCAGCTCCAGGCGTGTTGGTTTTCGTCGCAGCATATTGAAATCAACAATAGGAGCCAGACCCAGTGAGCTATGGGCTGTTTAAAATGGCAAAATGGAAAAGCTTTGGGTGCAAAATCTCAGCTACAAATAGATGAATAGGAAAATAGGAACAATAAAATGAATGGGACATTAACTCATTGAGGCTTCAAAATCTTTTGAGGAGGGGATGAGGGTTAAGGCAGGGTTTCTTTGTGTAGCCTTGGCTTTCCTGGACTTGGCTTTGTAGACCAGGCTGGCCTCGAACTCACAGCGATCTGCCTGCCTCTGCCTCCCTGAGTGCTGGGATTAGAAGCATCAGCCACCAAGCCTGGCTCAGGCTTTAAAATCTTTAGGGATCGGTTTATTGCTGGAGCTAAAGAGATGGCTCTGTGTTTAAGAACATACACTGCTCTTGCAGAGGACACAAGTTCAATCGCCAGGTCATCACTGTCTGTAACTCCAGCTTCAGTGAAGCAGATGCCTATGGCTCCTTGGACATTTGCACTCACGTACCTTCATACACAAAGTTAAAAAAAAAAAATCTTTTAAAACAAAACCCAGCAGGTTGCCAGCAGAAAATCTGGGCAGCAATCTTTTTTTTCTAAACACTTTTTGAAATCCTTTGTTCAAAACCTCGGGGATACCACTGATAAAACAGCACAGAAACTATTCTCTACCCAGAGTTTTGTGGTCAGAAACCAAGCTTGGGACCCCAGACTCAGGTACCAAGACCCTTCCAGCTGTGGGCTCCCAATCAAGACACCCCACAATCACTTTCATCTTGTTCTCCAATAACCTCCAAAGATATGCACTAGCTACAAGAAACCCGCTGAGTGCAATGCACATGACTACAGTCTCAACTTCTTGGGGTCACTTGAACTTGGGGCCCAGAACTTGGAGGCTAGCCAGAGAAACTCTGGGAGACCCTGTCTCAAAAACACAGACAAGAAACAAAAGGAACAATGTTAGGAGTTAAGGACATGACTACGCAAGGATACTTCCTGCCCAGGCCTGTGGACCTGACTTCAAATCCCCAGCTTCCACATAAAAAGCCAGGTGGTGGTAGCCACGCCTTTAATCTCCAGCACAGAGACAGTCTGTGCTGCTGTGAGCTCAAAGTCAGCCTAGTCTACAGAGAAGAGTTCCAGGACAGCCAGGGAATCCCTGTCTCAAAAAAACAAAAAACAACAATAAGAAAAAGTTAGGCATGGTCTTCTGGGGACCTGTAACCCCTGAGCTATGGAGGAATGGAAGATTCTGAGTTGGGGGTCTGCTGGCTATCAGCCTGGCTCAAGGAGTAAGGCAGAGGGGCATAGAGCTCCACACCCACAAACATCCTCTGGCCTCAAGGTGTACTCACATGTGTACATACCACACCCGTACTCGTGCACGAGCACATCTTAATTCAGTGTAGTCCGGGGAAAATGAACAAGCCAAAATTCAATCTGCTTTCTGTGAGCACCATCAGAGACTGTGACTATTAACTAAACTTACCAATTCACAGATTATCTGCAGGATCTAAGCAGTCCTAAATGAGTATGTCATTCATTAATCAGATGCTTCCTGTGCACAGCTCTAAGGGTTTAAAGTCACTGTTGCAATCTGTGGAGACAACAAAACAGACTATGCTATCCAGTGTGGAAACAGAACTGTGAGGAGGGTCCTTCAACAGCACTACGTAAATATTTAGCCCAGGCTGGGCTGCACATAAGTAGCTAAGGGCTCTCAACTCTCTGTGTGGGAAAGGGTGTCTTAGTGAATTTGACAGACAGACCAGTAAGGCCACAGACGTTCAAAATCATTTCATACAGAGAATGAATGCTTGCGTTAACAAAGCCCACATTTGGTTTAGAACCCCAAGCTGGCAGCACTCCGGAGAGTGGGCCCTGTATCTCACCTGGGCAGCAGAGCAGTAGAGCTGGCCCTGGTGGTAAAGGCATCGGTGAGCCGGCCCCAAGAACATGAGAACTGGAGAGCTGCCCCTGCCCCTTGACTGCGGTGGAATTGGGTGTCGGGAGTTAGTCTGTTAATAGTATCTTTTCAGTAGGGTGAGCTAGCCGGGGCAGTGTTGGAGAGCTCACCCCGGTTAGTGTGGGTACAGGTGAGCTGGCAGGCTGACTAACTCAGCTACCTCCCAGGCACAGATCCAGGGCTTTGAGTTGGCCCACCCCAACATCTACCCCATTTATGATCTTCTAGAGCTAGGGAAAGGGCTGGTTCTGCAAATCCAAAGCGGCAGAATCTCCACGACACAGAGCAACAACAGGATATCTTCAAGCAGGCCCAGTAAGGATCCAGCATAAATAGTGTAGCAAAAGCCAGAGGCCTCAAAACAGACCAATGATTTATTGCAATGAACATTTGCAAGTAAAAAGGTGTGGTAAAAAAGGGTGTAGTGAATGACACATTATAGCTTCCACAATTTTCTTTATTCTATCTTATTTTATTTTATCTGGGAGGAGGGGTTGCAAGGGCAGAGAGTGGATACAAAGGGACAGGGAGATGAGTGGGATCACAAAAGGATCCTTTGTGAAATTCACAAAGGATCAATAAAAATTAAAAACAAAACTAAGCTCAGCTTAGTACCTGTTGAAGACATCATCTTTATATCTTCCACAGCATCCATAATTATCAGACAGTAAGTTTTGGAGTAAACTAAACCATCCAAATAGAAAAAGTGAAACTACCTTTTCTTGCGTTCTAGGTTCCTCTATTTTTTTTTCACTTTATTAACTTTAAAACTTTTTGCTTTTTTTTAAAAAAATTATTGTATTTAGTTATTTATTGGTATTTCAAACGGCTTTATTCTAAATCAGACACTACCTTCCACCAGATCCCTAAGTACAGAAATAGAAGCCAAAGGGAAACAGAAGAAACACTTAGAGGAAGTTTTTCTACTAGTGTACAAGCGGAAAGCCTCACCACTAGAGAGCAACACTGAGTACGGGTTACAAGCGCTGTTCCCCATCCGACACGTTAATTCTACTACTCTACGGCTCCAGAATGATGGATTACCTTCTTTTCTCACCAGAAATTATTTTCTGGTCTGTTGTCACGTGACTTGAATGACTAAAATAGAATCAGCTCCTAGGGCACAACGTGGCATTTGGTAAGGACTCGAAGAGAAGTGCTCCTCTAATTGCAGTTCTTTGCGGAAGAGGTTAAAGAGTGGAAGAACGTCTGTTCAACTCAGCAAACACAAATATTCTGGCAATCCCCACAATTTTCATCTAAGAATAAAAAGCTTATCTCTGATGGCCTAGCGAGAGCTGCTGCTATGCACTCTCATCTGGCGCCTCCCTGGACGCTTTATTTCAAAGAATAGGCTGTAGACAAAAAACAAAAAAAACAACCAACCAGGCCGCAGCTCCTCCACCACGTCAATACTTTAGCCTTAGAAGGCTCTTCGAGTTTAATGTCTTCTTGAAGCCCAAATTCACTACGAAGCCACCCACTCACGAGGAGCCCCGAGAGGACCTCCGTCGTAGACAACAGTTCTCCAAAGCTGCACTAGTTTAGGGAGAGATTCTCATGGCAACACAGCCCTAGGCTTCGAAATGGCAGAAGGCCTCCGGGAGAGTAGAGACCCTCGGTTCTCTCCAGATTATAGTCGCGATCCACTAACCTACCTCTTTTCAGGCCTCTGCAGCTTCCCAGAACCTCAACTCCCACCACGACGCCATTGCTGCGCGGACCGAACTACACTTCCCAGGCTGCTCTGCCCCTCTCTTCCCACACGACTCTTCTCCCGAGAGCTTGTGCCCGTCGCTCTATGAGACTACGGCCCTGACGACAGCCGACACTTGGCAACTACGACTCCCAAGATACTTCGCGACTCCCAGAGCACAGAGTACGATCCTGATACGTTTCCGGCCAGTGACGCACTTCCACTTTGCTAGGCGCGCGGTGGACGGTCTGAAAGGCACAGCGCGGATTTGGCTAGGGTCTCGCGGCTCGGGAGCCCGGAATGGCCTCCTCACGAGCTTCGTCCACGGTACGGAACTCCGGATCGCAGCTCAGGCCTGCCTCTCCCAGAGAGGGCGGGATTTTCGTGGGAAGGGGCCGTTACCTTGCGGGTCAAGGCGGTGGAAGAGGAGGAAGGCTGAGGGACCGGTGGTGCGGTGCTTGGCAGCCTTTTCCAGATTCCTAAACGCCTTCGTATGCTGCATCTCATTTTGCACCGCTTTCAGTAAGCCCTGAGCAGTGAACACTTTTCCTGACTGCTCCAAAACACGGTGCTTTGAAATCGGGATGTGACTTGACTTAAACTGTATGACTCGTACTTACATGAGGCCTCCTAACTTCTAATAGGCTCTGAAAGTATTTGGAAGTAGTTGAAATGTGTATTCCACTAACATTGTTACTTGGTGTACCTAAAACCGCCCTGATTGTTGGTTGTTCTTGGTATTTGCCCAGTGGTGAGCAGTTATTGTCATAAAATCCGAGATTGCATTTCCAATACCATCAAGTAAACGGGTCCCAAAACAAACCAGACACATCAGACAAAAATTGGTTAGTTGTATTTGTGTGCCAAACTTAACAGGAGCCTAAAACTCACTCAGTCAGTCTCAACTTTGATCTTTCGTTTTTGGAGGAAATAAAATGAAAGCTCAGCATTAGATTTATTCTTTTGGAAAGCATGGTTTACCAGGATTAAGCCCTAATCTGGGTCTTTGGTTTAACAGGCAACCAAAACCAAAGCACCTGATGATTTAGTCGCTCCTGTTGTGAAGAAGCCACACATCTATTATGGAAGCCTGGAAGAAAAAGAGAGGGAACGTCTGGCCAAAGGAGAGTCTGGGATTTTGGGAAAAGAAGGACTCAAAGCAGGCATTGAAGCAGGAAATATAAATATAACCTCTGGTAAGATGCAAATTGCAAATCTTCTCTTTTTTTTTTTTTTTTTTTTTAATGGGGCCTGGAATCTCACCCAGGGTGTTTGGCATGCTACCCAAGTGGTCCAGCACTGAAGCACACAGCCCCAGCCTCTGGCTAATCTCTTGCCTTTGAACCCTCACCCTTCCTGCCTCCTCCCAGACACTGGAATCAGGTGTACAGTCACTACCATGCACCATTGATTCAATTTTCTGATGAACACTTTCCCAAACCACATAACGTTGTGGGTTATTAATATTTATTATTGATTTATCTTTTACTAAACCAGTTGTATAACCAAATGACCACACAGAGACTAGGGTTTATCTAATTAACCTACAGCACAATGCAGGGCAATAGTTACTCCATCCTAAACCTTCAAGTCCACATAGTTTCCTACCATTCAGATTTTGCCCATTACACTTGCTTTTTTTTAGTCGTATTTTAGGTCCAGTTCATCCCTCGAGATTCCAAGTCCTATCCTGCCGACCTCTGCTCCTACCCTTCCCACCCACTTCCTTCTCTTCCCCTCCGGACCAGGATCTCCCACCCTATATTCGCCATTGCACAGCAATGGCTGGTTTTTTTTATTGACAACACAGAGAACAAATAGTGGCATGTTTACACAAACTTGAGACAGTCCGGATTGAAACCAAGTAGTGGTGTAGAGAAATCAGCATTTGGATTAACAGGGTACATTCCACAAGAATATTATACTAACAACATAACATTAGGTTTATAGGGTCAAAACCTTCAGTTGGTCTGGGGAGCTAGTTCAAGTGGTAAAAGGTTTGCTGTGCAACCTTAGGACCTGAGAGTGACTGTAGATGAATGTTAATTCAGACCATGGCTACTCTGGCAAGAGATCACATCCAAAGACCTATGTCTGTGTGATCTGGCTGGAGTACAAACACACCTTTAATCCTGGAGGCAGGCAGTCTGAGGTCAAGGCCAGTCTGGTATAGAGCAAGTTTCAGGTAAAGAAAAGCTTAGGTCCAGGCATGATGGTACACGCCTTTAATCCCCAAAAAGTGAAGGTAAAGTTAGTTTGTAGAAGAAAGCACCACGTTTGAAAGTGATGTCTAATTGGGTGGTAGAAATATTGAAAGATCTGAGAGAATAGGATTCGCCCAACTCTCATGGGAAGAGAGAGGAAAGGGAAGCTAGGGCCGTGCAGACAGAGGCAGTTTTACCTGGAGAGGTTTTGTTTGTTTTTTTAAGATATATTTATTATATATACAGTGTTCTGATGGCATGTATGCCTGCACGCCAGAAGAGGGCACCAGATCTCATTATAGATGGTGTTAAGCCACCATGTGTTTGCGGGGACTTGAACTCAGGACCTTTGGAAGAATAGTCAGTGTTGTTAACCTTTGAGCCATCTCTCTAACCCTTACCCGGAGAGTTTTACAGAGAGAGAATGAGAGAACAAGCTAGACACAGGTGAAGACAGAGGAGCCAAATTAGAACAGATTGTTGGCATTAGTTTGAGGCCAAGCTAAGCAATTCAGAGGCCCAGAGAAAAGCCAGATTGATTAAGTTAGCTGGAAGACGCATTTGAGCTGAGTTGAACCAGCCAGCCCAGAGCTCAGTAAGAACAAGTAAAGGTTAGCTTATTAAGTTGCAAGTTTCAGAGACTGAAAATGTTCTAGGCATAGGTTAGATTGTACAGAGGCTAGAAGCTTCCGGAACTAGGCCTAGGTTAACAGACAGAGACAGTAATCCTCTAAGACAGCAAAGATCCCCAGAAACCAAGTTTTTTTGTTGGTTTGTTTTTCTTTTTTTAAAAAGCTGAATATGGTACCTACTCAGAATCCCAATGTTGAGGAGACAGGCCAACTGAGGACATGCAGCCCTACCCTCCTGTTGTAGTTGAATCTACGACTTTGCCTACTTGGCCATCATGTTTTGTTTTGTTTTGTGACATTTTATACAGTCCTTTGAACGCATTACTGATAATCTATGCAGATTTCTTCAGTGGATATTTGGGTTCATCAGTTGTATTTGTCTTTGGGAGATGTAATCTAGTTCTGGCATTGATGTGTAACTGTTTATAATATTCTCACCTTTATTTTTCTAGGTTTTTTTTTTGTTTGTACTTTTGTTTTTGTTTCTGTTTTTTGTTTGATTTAGAGACAGGGTTTCTCTGTGTAGCCATGATTGTCCTAGAACTCATAGAGATTCACCTGCCTCTGCCTCCAGAGTGTTGGGATTAAAGGTGTGTGCCACCACTGCCTGGCTAATTTAAGTAAGGAATTAAGATAGTTTTTTAAAAACTTTCTTTTTAGAAAGAAATAAAAAGGAAGTAAAAGATTCCAGTGCAGAAAGGACTTTGTGTGGCTTCTTTCTGACTTTTCACACACTTTTTTTCCCTACACACATATACTGTTCTTAACTGTCTCTAAACCTGTTTTCATTCCCATATACCTCCTTTTTTCATCCAAATGTGTGTGTGTGTTGTGGGTTTTAAAACTAGCCAATGGTCACAGGAATCTTTTTTGTGACCATTATTTTCTCTCACTAGTTAATATGTGTGAATGTTCTTATAGGGGTACTATTTTAGCAGGTAGCTTTGGCAGTTTATAAGTAACATTTCTGTGGGACTTCCCAAATAAGAGATGTTCTAAACCATATAAAGAGATAATGAAATAAATGGGAAAGGTGGCCCAGTTCATCTGCTCTCAATTTAAAGCATCGTTAAGTTTAGCATTAGTTAATAAGCAGAAAATGATAACCATAAAATGTAAGATAAATTAGATACAGTTCTTTTATATGCATACAGCATCTCAACTTATTAAAGGCTAAAGCAGATTTGAATATTCATATGGACATACTTGTTAATAGAGAATTAAATCTTGGGTGAATTTTTTTT
>JAQQSO010002302.1:0-14482 GCA_028658305.1 Pachyuromys duprasi | reverse complement strand
TGTTTCCTCTCTGTTTATCTTTAATTGTTCCTCTCTTTGGGCAGTTAAATTCTTCTCGATTTCTTTGAGGGACTTTTTCATTTCCTCTTTTTGTCTCTCCTCTTGTTCCTCCAATATCTGCATAATCAAAGCTTTAATATAATTTTCCTGTGTCTCCGCTGAATTAAAAACTCCACTGCTTTTGGGTGTTTCCAGTTGGGCCATGGTATCCTGATTTTTGTTGGGTGATTTCTTTCGCCGATTTCTGGGCCTTTCTTTATATATAATCAGGGAGCTGTTTGTGCTTTAAGGCTGTACTTCAGTCTGAATCTGTCAATCTCTTGTGTCAGGAGTATTCTTCAAGAAGATCAGGGATTTCCGGTGGTTTGTGGTGTGTGTTTTGTCTCAGTTGAACTCTGTTGTGGCCTCTGTGTGCCCAGCTTCGTGCTCTGTGCTAGAAGCTGTGAGCACTGCAGGCTGGTCACCCCTCTGGTCTGGAGACTTTACTCCTCACTCTGTGCTAGAGTCTGAGTGCCCAGGTTTGAGATATCAACTGGGGACTGTGCACTCTGCCCTGGGTTGCTGCTAAGGGCTCTCCCCAGGAATGAAGATTTGGAGCCTCCTTCTGGGCCAGCGCCTGTGCACCATGGTCTGAGATGATATTTGGGGCACACACAGTGGGTTTGGGTTGGTGTGCATCCGCTCTATGCAGGCCTGTCTGCAATGGTGCCGGAGGCCTTCTCTGTCTGGCCCGGGGACAGACACCTGACCTGGGGTTTTTCCTGGCAGATGCATGCAGCTTTTGCCCTCAGTGTGTGGTCTGGTCAAGATGGTCCCAGGATCCTCTCAGCTGTGGGTTGAGACAGAACTCGCGTTCCTCCCAGATCTGCAGGCAGACTCACACACTGACTGAGTTTTTGCTGGCAGAAGCGTTTGGTGCGTGCCCCAGCAGTGTGCGGACTGGTCAAAATGGTCCCCCAATCCACTCAGTCTGTGGTGGTTCTGGGGATCAGTTTGCGCCCGCCGCACACCAGTGGGTTGAAGCAAAACTCGGGTTCCTCCCAGACCAGCCAGAGGACTCACACACTGACTGAGTGTTGGCATGGGTGCCCTCAGTGTGCGGACTGGTCATAACGTTTTGACCAGTCCCCCAATCCACTCAGTCTGGGGTGGTTCAGATGGTATGTCTGAGCCTGCAGCACACCCGTGGGTTGAAGCAGAACCCGGGTGCAGTGTGAGCTCGCAGTGTGCAGTTCAGTGAAAATGGCACCTGGTTCCTCCTGAGACTACCAGCGAGACTGTGTGATCCAGTCTATAATGGCAGGTGCGGGCACCCAGAGAGGCTGCTCGTTCAGATCAGAGCTGTGCACTGCTGGTCACTGGGAAATTTTTCCAGGTAATAACTGGGTGTCCCTAGGGTTTTCCCACTTAATTTTCTCACCGTAGGAGTTCCGCTCACCTGGCACTCACAATGCTGGCATTTTAGGTCCCAGAGTTCAGTATCCTGGTTGCTTCGTTGTTTCTCCTCTCCTACTCCTCAGACACAGTGTTCTCTCATGGCAGCCATCTTGGATCTCTCCTCAACAATATTTTTTGATTCAGGATATCCATGACACTTAAACACATGGGTTTGAGCAAATGTCCTTGAAACAGGACTGCACATTAAAAAAATCTTTCATTCTTCTTAATTTCTTTTTTAAAATTATTTTTATTAATTACAGTTTATTCACTTTGTATATCCCCTGTACCTCCCTCCTTCCTCACCTTCCAATCTCAACCTCCCTCCCTCTTCCCCACCAGTGCCCCTCCCACAGTCCACTGATAAGGGAGGACCTCCTCCCCTTCCCTCTGATCCTAGTCTATCAGGTCTCACCAGGAGTTGCTGTATTGTCTGCCTCTGTGGCCTGGTAAGGCTGATCTACTCCCATCCCCCAGGGAGAGGTGATCAAAGAGCAGGCCAATCACCTCCTATCAGAGACAGTCCCCATCCCCATTACTGTGGAACCCACTTGGACACTGAGCTGCTATGGACTACCTCTATGCAGGGATTCCAGGCCATAGAAGACCCAGAAATAAACCCACGAAATTACGGACACCTGATTTTTGACAAAAATGCCAAAACTATATAATGGAAAAATGATAGCATCTTCAACAAATGGTGCTGGTCTAACTGGATGTCTACATGTAGAAAAATGCAAACAGATCCATACTTATCACCCCACAAAAAACTAAAGTCAACGTGCATCAAAGACCTCAACAAAAAACCAGACACACTAAATCTGTTAGAAGGAAAAGTGGAGAAGAGCCTTGAACTCATTGGCACAGGAGACAACATCTTCCTGAACAGAACATCGACAGCGCAGGCTCTAAGAGCAACAATCAATAAATGGGATCCCATGAAACTGAAAAGCTTCTGTAAAGCAAAGACACCGTTGTCAAAACAAAATGACAGCTGACAGACTGGAAAAGGATCTTCACCAATCCTATATCTGACAAAGAGCTTATATCCAGTATATATAATGAACTCAAGAATGTTAACAGCAACAAATCAAGTAATACAATTTAAAAATGGGGTTCAGAGATAAACAGGGAATCTGTAGAGGAATATCAAATGGAAGAGAAACACTTAAAGAAATCTTCAAAGTCAGGGAAATGCAAATCAAAACCACCCTGAGATTTGACCTTACACCCATTAGAATGGCTAAGATGAATAACTCAAGTGAAGACACATGCTGGAGAGGATGTGGAGAAAGGTGAACCTTCCTCCACTGCTTGTGGGAATGTAAACTTGTACAACCACTTTGGAAATCAATCTGCTGCTTTCTCAGATAATTAGGAATATATCCTCAAGATATAGCTATACCACCCCTAGACATATATCCTAAATTTAACTTTTATTCCTCCTGGCTTTTAATATTTTTTGGTTGCATGTTTTGCTTGTACTTATTATTCCTCTTATTTCTGCTACAAAGCTAATTCTGCTGACAGAACTGCAGGTTACAATTCTGCTTGTGTCACTCTTGCTTTTATCCAATTCTCAGGATTGACAACATAAATTCATTAGTTTACATAAATTGATCATTGCTAAGTTGTCTAGAAAGACCACATAAAGCCAGGTTAATGGATACTTTTCATTGTCATTACAACATCATCTAAGAAAACAGCCTCAATGAGGAATTTTCTAGACCAGGGTGGTCTGTGGAATATCCATGGAATATTGTCTCTGTTACATTAATCAGCATGGAAAACCCACCCCAGAGTGTGTTTGAAACCATTGCCTGGTTTGAAACCCAAGACTGTATAAAATATAAAATGCTGCTTAAGCACCAAAGCTGGTTAAGAACCCAAGGTTCTCTTCCCTTGAACCGTGCATGTAATAGGACTAGCAGCTTCCAATTACAGACACAATGACTCTCACAAGATAATAGGCTGTAAGCTGGAATTGTGAGCCAAAATAAGCCCCCTTTTTTTTCCTAAGGTATTTTTGGTAGGATACTTTTTCTCACAGCAGCAGAAATAAAACTAGAACAAGAAGATATCACATTGGTGCACTTAATCAAGTAATTAACCTGGAGTGTGGTCCCTGCATTAATTGTGCCTAAAGAATATTCAAGTCTTACTACAGTGCTGCATAGAATGGAAATCAAATATCTGGAGAGAAGTATAGCCCTAGTTAGCAGGCAGTTGATTGATTGAATAAGTGATGTATTCTCAACAACAGTAAGCTGCCTGCCTATAGAATGCATTGGAATCGTGAAAAATATTTTTTAATATATTCTTTTAGCCTAGTCTAAGAAACAGAGCTGAAAATGGGAACTTCTATGAAGAGCTTTATTTAGTTCCAGAATTCCATCTTCCTGCTGATTGATCTTTCAAAACAGAAGGCCCTTAAAAGCACAGTGGCACAGTAGCATAGAGCAAAACCTTGCCTTTGCTCCGTCCTTTTTTTGTGAGTTTATGTTTTACTAAGGGTAAATATTACATCATTTTAAGCAAACAAAATTAGAGTGCTTTGCTCTCTGGGTAATTTTCTTTTATTTGTTTATGATAAAAATACAGTATGGCTTCAATCATGGACTACAACAAGCTTTTCACATTTAAGCAAATATAAAAAGGGAAATATGCACAGTGACTGGTGATGTGTAGGTTAACAATATGTGGGAGAGTTCAAATTTTTTAAAGATAATTATTGGTCAGAAGAAAGGAGAAAAACAGAAATTATCTGCAAGTAATGTTAAATATTGTCTCTCCTCCTGGTGGACAAATCCAAATGCAATGGTTTGAATTTTACCTATATTTCTAATGTTACAATTTTGTCTACTTTCTTATTGAATAATGATGTATATTTGTCCCAAATTTGTGATGACTATATAAGCACAGGGTATCTTTCTTTAATTTTTATTTTTTATTAGTTACAGTTTATTAAGTTTGTATCCCTGCTGTATCCTGCTCCCTCATTCCTTCCCAATCCCACCCTCCCTCCCTCATCTCCTCCCTGCCCCTTTCCAAGTCCACTGATAGCAGAGAACCTCTCCCCCTCACCCCTTTCACCTGACCCTGGTTTATCAGGTATCTTCAGGACTGGCTGCAAAGCCCTCTTCTGTGACCTGGCAGGGCTGCTCCTCCCTCGTGGGGGGGGGGGGAGGAGAGGTCAAATAGCCTGCCATTGAGTTCATGTTAGAAATAGTCACTGTTCTCCTTAATAGGGTACTCACTTAGATACTGAGCTACCATGGGCTATATCCGAGCAGAGGTTCTAGGTTATATCCTTACTAGGTCCTTGGTTGGAGAAACAGTCTCATAAAAGACCTCTGTGCCCATATATATTTTGTCCTTCTGGAGCTCCTATCCTCTCCAGATCATATTAACTCCCCCTTCTTTCTTATGATTTCTTACATTCTCCCAAAGTTTTGGTTATGAGTCTCCTGGACATATACCCAAAAGTTGCTCAAATGCAAAACAAGGACATTTGTTCAACCATGTTCATAGCACCTTTATTCATAATAGCCAGAACCTGGAAACAACCCTGATGTCCCTCAGTTGAGGAATGGATACAGAAATTGTGGTATTTTTACACAATGGAATACTACTCAGCAATTAAAAACAAGAAAATCATGAAATTTGCAGGCAAATGGTGGGAACTAGAAACAATCATCCTGAGGTGTCCGAAAAGCAGAAAGACACACATGGTATATACTCACTTATATAGACATATAAGATAGTATAAACATACTGAAATCTATACACCTAAAGAAGATAAACAAGAAAGAAGACCCGGGGTAAGATGATCAATCCTCACTTAGAAAGACAAATGGTATGAACATTGGATGTAGGAGAAAGCAAGTAACAGGAGAGGAGTCTACCACAGAGAGCCTCTGAAAGACTACCTAGAAGCACAGAGTATCTTAAAAATATTATTAACAATGATACTCCTTTCTGTGTGGTGGTGTCTGAATATCAGATTTTCAGGGTCACCCTTCAGCTCCTTTTGCATGTGTAGCCTTGAAAAGAAGCTCCAAATACAGAGCTACAGTGACCCCAATAGCAGCATCTTTACTGTGGGAAGCAATCTGCAATTATCGGTACTAAGGATTTTGATTGGCTAACATGACATTCCCAGTGCTTGACATCTTTCTGTGGTCCTTCAGGACAAACAGACACAATTCAAAATGGACCTAGGAATCATGAACAAAATACCTGAGGTTGAAATTACATTAGTTACATGGATATATGCTACCCTTGAGGAGTTTCTGATGGGAACTGTGACCAGTCCATCCCCTCTGGACCACATAAAAATTATAATCACCTTACAAATGCTCTTTTCTGACTATAAATATTTCAGTAAATCTATTTGAGACAAAATAAAATTCATTTCAAGGAGATTTCTTTCTTTCTTTCTTTCTTTCTTTCTTTCTTTCTTTCTTTCTTTCTTTCTTTCTTTCTTTCTTTCTTTCTTTCTTAAGGAGTTTCCTGGGAGAAATAGACAAGAAAGTAAATTGTAGATCAGCTTCCTAAAGTCCTTGTCCCTTGTCATCTAGAGTCTGGTAGTGGTAACTTAACTATTCTACAACCACTTATAAAGTGTTTATTTGCTCAGTGAAATCAATGTCATCCCAATTTAAACCATTTTCTCCAGTTTCTAAAAGCTGAATGATATATGGTTATGTTGAGCTCAGGACAAGTTCTGTTTGTTCCTAGACACTGGTGGCATTAAATAGAAACCATTGATTTTGTCACCCCTATATAAGCTCATGGATTGAGCTAGAAGAAAAGCACTTTGTCTGGATGAAAAGGGCAATCCATTGCATGCTCTTGTATGCACTGAAATCTACACAATGGCAGACTTTGATTAAAGACCTCTGAAGTTTAGAAAACAGCACATGAAGTCAATTGTTGCTATTTAAGTGGAGTTGTTTCTGCCTTTTTGTGGTCATTATTAAGCATTTAAAGATCTACATTGAAATAGAAGCACCGAGAACAACTGGGAAGAACATGACAGAAATAATTAATTGTGTGCAACCACATGGAAGTGGGACAAAACACAGAGGCAGAACTTAATCATATGAAACTAAATTTGTTCCTTGTGACACCGGCATCCAAAGCAGTGTTCCAAGAGACAGAGAGCACTCAAAGTGCGAACAAAATGAAGGGAACCTCATTTACTAAATTTTACTTTTTCAAAAAGCAACAGCTGGGGTATAAGAGTGAAAATCAGAGGGACAGAAGGCTTCAAATAGTTCTTTGTCCAGAATGCATTTCTGAAGACTGCTGTACTGCTTGAGGAAGTTCTAAGTCTGCTTGACAGAAGCACATCTTTTAAAAATGTTGACTTGTTCATTTTGTGTGTATGTATGTTTGCTTGCATGCATGTCTGTGCAACACGCATGTTCAGAATCTGCAGATACCTTGAAAGTAGAGTTACAGAGTGTTGTTAGCTGTCATGTAGGTACTAGTACTATAACCTTGGTCTTTTAAAAGGTCAGACTAGGACAACTTTGATATAAGGAAATAGTTTGTGAGTCCCATAAATGATTTTATAATAAGCTCATTGGTCCTGGGCAATGGTAAATATTAATGTCTAATTCATCATTCTGTTGAGTGTAATTTTATGGACAAATTCTCTGTTTTGCTAATAGGAATCATACTTTGGATATGTTTTCTTGAAATTTTCTGCTTGAAAATATAATGTGTTAAATTTGGCAGTACTATGTCTAATTACAATGACTGTAACTTTCTTTTTATTTTAGCATGGCATGTTATATCATATAAAGAGATCCAGAATTCTTAGGTTTAGGACAAATGTCATAGATTTTAAACTATATTTATAAATGTTGTGTACTGAAATTGTATTAATATCATATATCATAAAATATATCTGTTATTCCAGCATGTATCTACGCAGAAAGCTTCCTTTTAAAGTATGAAGGAGGCAAAGGTTATGGCCCCCGTGTCAAACATTCTAACAATAGCACACTATATCCTCCTAGCTGGTTATCAGTAACTGTGTTATGTAATTATATAACTGTGCTATATAATTTGCTTATAAATATACCTAAGCCAAAGGAAAAACCCCAATTAGGATACTAACTGAAGAGGTGAAAAACAGGACTTTGCTTAATTTGAAAACATAGATATCATCAAATTCTGAAAGTATAAACTATACAAATATTAAAAATCAGCCTAAATATATGAATTTTACTGTTTCATTAATTGTTATGAAAAAGTCAAATATCCAAAAGTTAACATGAACAAATATAGCTGGTGTTATTTTGCAAATAACCCTGTATGACAAAATAAAAGAAGAAAGAAGATGGCTCCCTGTTCCAAACTCAATACACAACAAAGAACTCTCTATCACTCATTTGTGTTTGTATGTGTGACACTGGTCACACTGGACAATTGGTCATCTTAAGAATTCTTTTGTAAATGTAAATTGTAACTTCAATTATTATATCCAAGCTATTAAAATCACAACAAAATTTATTTTTAAGTATTTTAAACCTCACTATAATGTTTGCATTTTTGTTCATTTTTTATATTCTTATATGTGTGTACGTGAATATGCATGTGAGCATGTGATTCCATGTGTGTGCACATGTATACACGTCTTTGCATGAATGCATGTGTCTGTTCATTGTATGCATGTGTATCTAGGTGTGCGCATATGTGTGTGCATGAGTATGTGAATGTGTGTGCCTGTGTTCCTGTATGCATGTGCTAATCTATACGTAGGTGCTTTCCATGAGTGTTGTGCTTACACAGAGGTAAGAAATTTACATCAACTATCTTCTGCCACTGCTCTCCACTTCATTTTTTGAAGCAGGGACTCTCATTGAACCAGGAACTCTCCTGTCCTCCCACCCCTAGCAAAAAGATTTGGAAATACATGAGTGCTAGGGATCCAAATTCATGCCCTGATGCTTCCACAATATATACTTTAGAGAATAAGCCACATTACTAGGACAAAAGCAGTCATTTATGTTATTGTCATGGCTGAGTAAACAAGTCCAATTTCAGGATAACAGTTTCCTCAACAGAGAAGTAAATGAGCAAGGTAGACAATAGCTCCCATTCAGGGGCATGATGTGACTTAAAGGTGCCTTAGACAGTATTTTTAAATGATTTTTAATTTTATTTATCTGTTATATAAACATCAAAGTCATAAATATCAATGGCCAATGTATAAAATTTCAGCTTGTACATTGCACAGTATTTGAAATGTGTTTAGAATTTATCACTCTTTACATTTATTACATCAACAAATCTCTCTTCTAATTTTTTAATCGGATAGTATATTATTACTCTCTGTTGGTGCCTAGCATGTAATTGCACTTCATGGTTTACTGTTCTTATGTAATTCAATATCCTAATCCTCCATGCCCTGCTCCTTGCTCCATGTTGCTAGCAAGCAGGGAACAATGCTACAGTTCTACTCTCAGCTTTCCATGATATATTAATTGGCAGCTGTGATTATATTTGTAAAAATATATTAAGACAACAAGTACACTGTCTGTTTATGATTAATTACTTAGCTTCTGGAGATCAGCTAAATAAATGTAACAAAACACATTTTTAATCCCTTTTCATTGTGAAGGCTGCCAATTAATTAATTGTATATGTCTCCTGAAGAACAATAACCATGCTAACAGCCATAACATGCATGTAGAGCACATTGTGTGGACACATGCAGGCCTGGGAGCTCATGTGTGACTTGCTTAGTTGATTTGGTGGGTCATGTTCTGGATCCACTCTGATTTCTACAGTCTTTCTTTTCCCTCTTCCAAGGCATTCCCTGACAAAAAACTCCAGTTTAGATTCTCTCTTAATGCATAATTAACCTGCCTGGGTTTGTGGATGTTAGACTGACTGTCATTTACTTAACAGTTGATATTCACTTGTCTAGCTCTGGGTCCCTTGCACAGATGCCCATCTGCTACCCGAAAAGATACTGCTGAAGACTAGACAAGACACCAGTCTATGAGTATAGCAGAATATTATTAGGAATTTTTCCCCAGTCTTGTTTACTTTTAACTTAGGTCTCTCTGTTATCTGATCTCTGCTTCCTGGCCATCCAGGTAGTGTAGGTGGGTCTCAACTTAAATCAAATATTTTTTGGCCACTCACATTGGTTCTGTGCCATCACTGCCGCAGCACATTTTGCATGCAGGATAAATTATAGGTGCAGGGTTTGGTGGCTGGGTTGGTGTCCAGGTTTCTCTTTAAGTAAGTCACAGAGAACAAAAGAGATTGAAATATAGGGGTGAAGGCTCCAAGCCAGCACTTGCTCAACCTCTCTATTGTCAAAGACTTTTGTGGAAGTTCTCCTCAGTAATGAGGACCTTCAGGATACTTTCACAGAGTGTCCTTCTGCCCTAGCATCAGCCTTTGTTGCTTAGGGATCTTCACGTGACCTTCTCAGCCAACAACTCAAACCAATGTAACCTAGACCCACCTAGACTTGACTGACCACAACGATTGCCAACTCAGGCTGTGTCCTTCATTACTAGGAGTCCTCACTGGAGTCATGCTCATAGATGTGAGGAAGTTTCCACTTCACTGTTTCCATACAGCTCCCTAAATGTCTCCCAATTCTAACCGTCTCTTCTTGTACTTTTTTCCTCCTTGTGTCCCCTCTATCTTATCACTCTAGCTCCAGCCTCACCTGCCCTAGCATGCCAAAAGAATCTATTCTAGTTCAGTTTCCCAGAGCAATAATTGCTTCCCCCACAGGCTCTTGTCTTTACCTAACCTGTCTGGGTTTGTGGATGTTAGGCTGACTGTCATTTACTTAATAGTTGATATTCACTTGTAAGTGAATACATACCATGTTTGTCTTTCTGGGTCTAGCTTACCTTATTTTTGATGACTTTTTTTTTCTAGTTGAATCCATTTGTCTGCAAATTTTATGATGCCATTTTCTTTAACTACAGAGTAATAATTCATTGAGTAAATGTACCATGTTTTCTTTATGAATTCTTTGGGTGAGGAACATCTAGGGTGTTTCCAGTTTGTGGATATCATAAATGCAGTTTAGAGTGAACACAGTTGAGCGAGTGCCGTTACGGTAGGATGGAGTATGCCCAAGAATTGTATTATGGGGTCTTAAAGTAGATCGATTCGCAGTTTTCTGAGGAACTGCCATAATGATTTTCATGGTGGTTGTACAAATTTGCACTCCCACCACAAATGGAGGTTTGTTCTCCTTGCTCCACATCCTCAACAGCATGACCTGTCAATTTTGTTATTGATCTTAGTCCGTTTGACAGGTATAAGACAAAATCTCAAAGTCTTTTTGATTTACATTTTCCTGATGCTAGATACTGAACATTTCTTTGACTGATTTTCAGCCCTTTTAGATTACTCTGTTGAGAATTCTTTGGTTAGATATGTTCCTCAGTTTTAAACTGTATTATATGGATTTTTAATATCTAATTCCTTGGATTCTTTGTGTATTTGGATATTAGACCTCTACCAGATTTGGAGTTGGTAATTTTTTCCAATTCTATAGGCTGCTTTTTTGACTGATTGTTGGTGCCTTAGGCAAGAACTTTCTAAAAAGAACTACAGCCACTCAGGAATTAAGGTCAACAATTTACAAATTGTATCACATGGAAATAAAAGTGTTTCTGTACAGCAAAAAACAATGTTTAACTGAGTAAAGAGTTTGTCTATAGAATGAGAGAAAATCTCTTTTGGCTAGGGGCTTAGTCTCATTTTTTTTTAACACTGTGATAAGACACAATGACAAAGGCAACTCATAAAAGAAAGCATTTAATTTAATTCCAGAGGGTGAGAGTGCTTGACCATCATGGTGGAGCACATAGCAGCAGACAGGCAGGGGCTTGGTGTGGAGCAGTAGCTGAGAGCTCACAATCTGGTCCACAAGGATAAAGCAGTGAGCTAAATGAGAACATCAAGGGCTTTGAAATCTCAAAACCTATCCCTACAAGATTACATCCTCTGATCCTTTTCAAGCAATTTAATCAACTGAGGACCAACAATTGAAATTGATAAATTATTACAAATAAAGCTGCTACAAACATGGTTGAACAAAAGTCCTTGTATACTTGAGCAGCATATTTTGGAAACATGTCTAGGAGTGGTACAGCCGGATCTTGAGTTAGTAGTATTCCTAACTGAGAAAGCACCAGATTGGTTTCCAAAGGGTTTATACAAGTTTACATCCCCACCAGCAGTGGAATATGGATCCCCTTTCTCCACATTCTCTCTAGCATGTATTGTCACTTGAGTTTTTGATCTTAGTCATTCTGATGGGTGTAAGGTGAAATCTCAGGGTTGTTTTGATTTGTATTTCCCTGATGATTAAGGATGTTGAACAGCTTTATTTGTAATAGCAGAAGCTGTAAACAAATCAGATGTCCCTCAGTTGATACAGAGATTGTGGTACATATTACTCAGTAATAAAACACACAGAAATCATGAAATTTGCAGACTGGAAAAGATCATCCTGATTGAGGTATCCCAGAAGCAGAAAAACACAGGGTATATACTCACAGGGTATATATCCTCACTCATAAGTGGATATTAGATATATAATATAGGACAAACACACTAAAATCTGTACAACTAAAGATACTAATCAAGAAGGAGTACTCTAACCAAAATGCTCTATCCCCATTTAAAAAGACAAAGAGGATGGACATCAGAAGAGGGAGAAAGCAGGGAACAGGACAGGAGTTTATCACAGAGGACCTCTGAAAGGCTCTACCCTGCAGGTTATCAAAGCAGATGCTGAGAGTTATAGCCAAACTTTGGGCAGAGTGCAGGGAATCTTATGAAAGAACGAGGAGATAGTAACATTTGGAGAGGACAAGGAGAGCAACAGAACCAAAAAATCTGGGCACAGGGCTCTTTTCTGAGACTGATACTCCAATCAAGGAACATTCATGGAGATATCTTAGAATCCCTGCACAGATGTAGCCCATAGCAGTTCAGTGTCCAAGTGGATTACCTAGTAATGAGAACAGGGACTGTCTCTGACTTGAACTGATTGGCCTGCTCTTTGATCACCTACCCCTATGGGAGGGATCAGCCTTACCAGATCACAGAGGAAGACAATGCAGCCACTCCTGATGAGACCTGATAGACTAGGATCAGAAAGAAGAAGAGGGAGACCTCTCCTATCAGTGGACTTGGGGAGGGGCATTGTGGAGAAGGAAAAGTAGGGTGGGTTTGGGAGGTAAGGAAGAAGCTGCAGGTGGGATACAAAGTGAATAAATTGTAATTAATAAAAAGAAATTTATAAACTATTGGGGCCATTCTCATTCATACAGCCACAGCTATACATCTTGCAAAGGATTCATCTTTAGAATACACAAAGAACCAAAATAAACTTAACACCAAGGAAGTAAATAACTCTATTGTCTGGGTATTCTTATAAAGTTAATGTTACCCAATCTCAGCTTCCCTCTCCTCTTCTCCTCCCAGTCCTTCCCTCTCACTTCCCCTGCTGCCCACATCTGAATCTATGCCTTCTTCTGTTGACACAGCCTATAGTCATCTTAGAAGCAAGCTTCAATTGAGGAATTGCTGTTATCACACTGGCCCTTGGGCATATCTATCAAGGATTGCTTTGTTCCTATAGGAATGCTGGAGGGCACATTCCAGTGGGGTGGTACCATCTTTAAGCAGGAATGATTGGAATGCATAAGATGCTAGGTAAGCATGATGCAGTCAGACAAGTAGCAAGCTGGATTCCACTATGGCTGCGGGTATATGTTTCTGACTTCCCTTAATTATGGAATGTGTCCAGGAAGTCTAAGATAAAATGTGCCTTCTCTAAATTCCTTTTGATTAGGTTTTATCACACCAACAAAGTAAAACTATAACATCAATAAAAAAAAAGTGACCTATAATTCTGAAGAGAATTCTCAAAAGAAGAAATAGTTCTGGCTAATAAATATTTTCAAAAGCATTTAACATCTTTGACTATCAGAGAATGGTACATTAAAACTACATTGAGACTCCATCTCCCCTCAGTCAGGCTGTCTATCATCCAGGAATTAAATGAATATGAATGTTGATAAGTATATTGGGGGAAAGAATTCACATTCACTGTGGTTTGGAGTATACACTGGTATTTCCATTACAGAAATCACTGTGGATATTTATACAAATGCATGAAAACTGAACTACCAGATGATTCAAACATAACAACCTGGACATCAAAACCTCACAACTCTGTAAACTATTGGAGAGATACTTGATCACACAGAGTCACTTAGGAAATAGAGCAAGCTTAAGGTTTAAAAAGTATAGTTCACGCTTGTTTTGATTTGCATTTCCCTGATGACTAAGGATGTTGAGCATTTCTTTAAGTGTTTCTCTGCCATGCTATATTCCTCTATTGAGAAGTCTCTGTTTAATTCTGTACCTCATTTTTTAATTGGGTTACTTGATTTTTTGCTTTTTAAATTTTTGAGTTCCTTATATATACTGGATATTAGCCCTCTGTCAGATAAAGGTGAAGATCTTTTCCCAGTCTGTAGGCTGTTGTTTTGTTCTGATGATAATGTCCTTTGCTTTACAGAGCATTTCAGTTTCATGAGGTCCCATTTATTGATCGTTGCTCTTAGAGCATGTGCTGTTAGTTTTTCTGTTCAGGAAAATTTCTCCTGTGCCAATGAGCTCAAGGCACTTCTCGAATGTTTTCTTCTAAATGATTGAGTGTGTCTGGTTTTATGTTGAGGCATTTGATCCACTTAGACTTTAGTTTTGTGAAGGGTAATAAATATGGATCTATTTGCATTTTTCTACATCCAAGTAGACCCGCACCATTTGTTGAAGATGCTCTTTTTCCATTGTATGGTTTGGCTTCTTTGTCAAACATCAAGTGACTGAGCAAATGTCCTTGTTGTGTACTTGAACATCATTTGGATATATGCCTAAGAGTGGTATAGCTGGGTCTTGAGGAATCACTATTCCTAATTGTCTAAGAAAGCACCAAATTGATTTCCAGAGTGGTTGTACAAGTTTGCATTCC
>JAQQSO010002301.1:0-14482 GCA_028658305.1 Pachyuromys duprasi | reverse complement strand
CCCCCCCCCCCCCCCCCCGGTCTCCATGCTAACAGCTCACCAAACGGTTTCCTGACTATAAATGTATACTCGCTTTGGTTTATCATCTTCCTCTCTAAAAGGTAGGTTCTGAGAGGACAGGACCCTTGTTGCCTTTACCGCAGGTGCAGGGTCACATCTGTTTCTGGCATTCATCATTCCCTTTCCACCGGGCCACCTGAGGCGCGGGACTCATGTGCGGTCTGCAAATTGACCTCAAATTATCAGTGGCTGGCATGCAAGCTAGGATTCCGGCAAACGGTGCTGTAGAGTCGGATGTGCCTGGCCGGCTAGCCAGAGGCCCCTGCGTTTCAACCGCAACGACGACGTTCCATCTTCTTTCCTGGCCCTTGGACAGGGAATGTAAGAACAATATCCAATAACCCTTCTCTCCTCCCGCCTCCCCTGTGCCCCGCACCAATAAGCACAGTTGCTTCTCAGGGTGTCCCTGGTGTTTTCAGTGGTCAAGTGATTATCCCCTTTTGGACTACTTAGGTCCCCAGGACTCTTCTTAAAACTAATCTTCCTCCGAGTCATTCAATAAACCTGTACTGAGAGCCTAAGGAGAGCGCACTGCCCCACCCAGCCACACCTACCACCACCCTCCGCCCCCTACACGCCCTGAACCCTGGGTGGCGTCACAGAATCCGCCCGCAGCTTCCAAGTCCAGGGCCCCGCCGCCTTTCCCCGGATGACTCCTGATTGGTGGGAGTGGGAGCCACTCCGCTGCCCCCCGCCCTTTTCATGATGTTCCGCCCCACGGGGGACTCCGGCTCCTCCTCCTAGCTCCCTCCCTTCGCTCCGGCGCTTCAGCTAATCGCCGGCGGCGCGCGCCCTAAAGTTCTGGGCAAAGTACTGAGAACCGGTCTCGGGATCGTACACCAGCCCGTGGCTGGGCACCGGGAAGCCCGGCGCCAGGAGAGCTGGTGCGCAGCGCGGGCTTCCGCCCACCATCTGTCGGCGAGCGGCGCTCGGCGCCCCAGTCTCCTGCGGCTGCTGCTGGAACTGCCGTCGGCTGAGTCTTGCAGAGACCGGAGTGGCCGGGTTTGCGTCCTTCCCGGTCTGGGCGACCAAACGGCGTCCTCGGCAGCGGAACGCTCAGGTGAGCCGCAAGGCGTCCGCCGGCCTGGGGTTGAGGTGTGGTGGGAGCACGGGGAAGGTTGGGGGCGCTGCCAGTCTCTAAGGGCCGGAGTGCTCCCGGGAAGCCGGCCCACCGGGCGGTCCTGAGACTGGGAGGTCCGCTGAGCTGTCGGTGCCAGTTTTCTGGGAGGAAGTACCCTGGTGCTGCTCACCCTGGAGCTGTGCCCCTCGAGTGACAGCCGGACCTGGCTGGACTGGGAGAAGGCGCCAGGCGCAGGAGCCTGCGTGCGGCTGCGTGAGGATGCCGCGCGGAGGAGCTGTCCGGGGCACAGCCTGGTGCCGTGCGGGGGCGAGAGGCACAGGAAACCTGCTTATTTGGGCCAGGAGGGAGGCTCTACCACATCTATGAGCTTAGGGCCCGGCGCGGCAGGCGCCTGCTCTTCGGCCTCCCCAACCGGGTTACCACGCTCCACGGTGTCTGCACTGGGACCGAGATCGCCCTTTCTCTGGGGCTTCGGGCAGTCAGCCGGCGTTTGCTGCCTCTGGCGTCGCCTGTGGCATTGCCTGTGTCCTTCAGACACTTTTTAACTAGCCACGCGCCTCCCTGACTGTTGGGGCTGAGAGGGATGTAAAGTTGTCTCTCACCTTGTATGTGGGTACTGCGCTAGGGGAATTGGGAGTCCCCTGGGATGTCGCTGTGCCCTAGGGTTCTTTCTGATTACTGGATGAGGACATTTGGGTACTGTGTTTTACAAGGTAGCTGCAAAAGATGATTTTTTTTTTTTTTGGATAGGTCAGTCAGACTTTTGGTCCCCCTCAAAGCATCATACAAGGTGAGGACCTCCTTTTGGCCGATGGAGACCTTCAGACAGATTGCAGTGCATCTAAGCTAAATGTCCATGTTAGCCACCCACTCCACACTGCCTAAAGCTGCCTGGAATGATCTTGTTTTTCCAACTGCCGGCCGTCTTCCGCTGCTAAGATGCCAGTCCTGGGAAAGCAGAGACTTGGTCCTGTTCCTTTCTCATTATCTATCCTCAGTGTTGAGAATGCAACCTACCACACTGCGGGTTCACAGTACACATTTATGGAATGAGTAAATGTAACTTCTCTGTAAATCCGAGAATACTGACTTCACAGCTTTTTGGGCATCTTATCGTTTTCCTTTTTTATTGGGAAAACTAATAAATGTCAGTAACTACTGCCGATGAGCAGATGAGCACCTACTAACCATCAAGGTTTCGCTGGGGGCTTTGTATAGATAATCATTAACATCCCAGTAGTGATTAGCTAGTTTTTTTTTTGTTTGTTTGTTTTTGTAATTTTTTTGAGACAGTATAGCCTTGGCTCTTGGACTCATAGAGATCTGCCTGCTGCTACCTCCCCCTAATCTGGGGTTATAGTTGTATGCAGATGTGCCCAACCTAGCTAGATTTTTTTTAAGTCTCCTTTCCTTCCTTCCTTCCTTCCCTCCCTCCCTCCCTCTCTCTCTCCCTCCCTCCCTCCCTCTCTCCCTCCCTCCCTTCCTTCCTTTCTTCCTCTCTGACAGGGTCTTTCTGTGTAGCCTTGGCTGTCCTGGACTTGCTTTGTAGACCAGGCTGGCTTTGAACTCAGAGAGATCTCCTGCCTCTGCCTCCCTGAGCGCTGGGATCAAAGGTGTGTGCTGCAGCACCTGTGCTTGTGTGTACAGGTGTGTGGTGGTGGTTAGAGGACTTCAGGAGTGCCCCCCCCCGACCCCCGCCTTCTCCCTGACCCAAGCTAGATCTTTTTGGTGAATTGGAGAGTAAGGCTCTTGTGGGTTAGCCAGTTCTCCCAAGGCATTTCTGGGCAGTACTTTGGCTTTAGCGTTTTCTCTTCTGTTGGGCCACTTCGAAGAGACGAAAATGTGGTTTTCACTTTCACAGCCAATGGACATGTTGTTCAGCTAAAGGAGCTGCTGTTTTATCCGGTTTCAGAAATGACTAATAGTTGTAGGCCAGGTATTACCAGACTGCACAGGACGCATGTCACCATCTTGACAGGCTTTACACTGGAGGAAACTGCAGCTGGGTTCAGGAATTTGCCTGGGGTCAATAGCAGTTCCCTGAGCCCGTCATTGTCTTTCTGCCTCTAAACCCTTAGCTCCTTCCACCATACTGTGAAGTCTCTTGTCCCACTTTTTAGTCAGTGTTAATCCAGTGATGGAACCCAGTGGTAAAATGTACTTGCTAATGCTGTCTGAGACCAGGCTGTAAGCTTTGTAAACGCTGGCATCAAATGGATCAGGTATACTGTTTCTGAATGGTTGGGGCGCTCACTGCCATTGATTTTGGTTTGTGTGTGTGTGTGTGTGTCTGAATATATAGTTTGTGGGTTTGGTCGATCAGGGGCTTTTAATAGGGAGGAAAGGATACTCCCCTTTCATCCAGATCCAGAAAGAAACCAGATTGCTTTTTTTTTCCCACTGTGGTAAATGAGCTCCATGATGCTCCGTGATGGAAACATCTTGTTAGGAAAGTCCTGGAAAGCTGAGCAGTTCCTCTCCTCTCAGATGCAGAAACCGCTCACCCCCAGAAGGTTCTGCAGTGACTTTTCAATAAAATAAGAGCATTTCAGTGCTTTCCACCCGTGCATGAAACTGAGGGTGTGGAGAGGGTCAGATTGCCTCCTAAGGGGCTAGTGGACACTGACATCCCCCTTTGTTCCGCTTCCAGCCAGTTCTGGGGTAGTAAGTGCTTCTCTCAGCGCAAAGGTCTGGCTAACCCATCCTTTGATTTATAATGTACTTCTTGGCCGGACTACCCTTTCTTAATTGACATTTCCATTTCAAGAGCCCCAGGGAGGGCTGGATTTGAATGCCCCGGAAGGGTGTGTGTGTGGGGGGGGGGTATGTGAGGCATCAGGAGCTGTGGGGAGTTGTTAAGCTGAAAGCGATTTCTATGCATAATTGAGAACCTTACCGTTTCCTGCAAACTCCCATTCTGCCTAAATCCACCTATTAATCATTTTTCTGGCTTTCTCTAGAAACTTCTGTTTTGCATTCTCAGTTACATCTGTTCAGGCCACATTCCTGCTTCGCTCCGCCCTGTCTCCGTGTCTTTCTTAGTCTTTATGTAGCCTCTGCAGTGTCTTAGTTCCCGGACTTTATTCTGCCCTAATGTTGCCTAACGTAGCCTTTCTGTCTCCTGTCTGCCATGAGGAGTAAGGCAGACACTTTAAGAACTGTCATTATTGAGCCGGGTGCGGTGCCGCAGTCCTGTAATCCCAGTATTTGTGGGGGGGATCTCTTTGAGTTCAAGGCAGCCGGTCTACAAACTGAGTCCTGGACAGCCACGGCTACACACATTGTCTCCAAAAACCAAACCAAAAACCAAACTGAAAACAAAACCAACCAACCAACCAGACAAAAGATCTGTCATTATTGTATTGTTGAAAAGTCTTGGGTGGCCATGGCAGCAGCCTTGAACTTAGATGCGGAGATGACTGTCATGCGCGCTGGCCTCACTCCTTCTTAAAAGCCTCATCAGTGACAAGGTGAGCCTAGGAAATGCTTTGTTCAGTTTGCTGTTAATAAATGTCGGAGCTGAGAGTCAAACCCCAAATCCCTTTCTCTACCCAGTCAATGTAACTTCTTAGCCGAGCTCAGGGTTTGAGACCACGGGTTCATTCCTGGCTTTCTGTGTGCTGGTAACCTGAACCTGGTCACCAGAACATCTGACCTTTGCGCATGCGTGCCTATTGTCTTCCGCGCTCTCACTGACTTGCTCTATAAGAACCTAAGTCTTTCACTGACTTGCTCTATAAGAACCTAAGTCTTTCTAGGCGGCCGAGCTTAGAAACTCCTTCCGCAGGCATAATCTCCATGGACCCAAACTGTCAGAGCACTTTAAAAAAAACAAGACAGGGTCTAACTGTGTGTCCATGGGTGGCCTAGAACTCTTTGTGTAGACCAGCCTGGCTTCAAACTCAAAGTGTTCCACCTGCCTCTGTCTGCTGCGTGCTGGGATCAAAGCCAGTGCCACCTGGCCTTGTTAAAGCATTTTTTTAAAGTGTGAATGAACACCCAGTTCTGGTCATTGAATACACTGTTGGTTCCTTTTCTTTCTACACTGTTTCTTTTATATCTCCTCCTTTTTTAAATTTCTATTTATTTTTTCTTTTTTTCCAGACAGGATTTCTCTGTGTAGCCTTTGCTGTTCTGGGCTCACTCTGTAGACCAGGCTGGCCTCAAACTCAGAGATCTGCCTGCCTCTGCCTCCCCGAGTACTAGGATCACAGGCATGCGCTACCGCGCCCAGCTCTGGCCCATTCTTCATATTTAAATATATTGCACTTTTCTAGATTTTATTTTTATTCTTATTGTGTGCATGTGTGAAATATTGTGTATGTTCATGAAGATACACATGCACGTACATATCTGTCTCTCCCAGTACTGAGATTGCTGTGGGCTTTGGTGGTCTACTCGTGTCTTTATGTTTGTACAGCGAGCACTTTGCCATCTGAGTCATCTCCCAAGCCCCCTTTCCTAGGTTTTAAATGTCTTGAAGACAGGGTGAGTGGATTCTTCACATAATGATCTGGTATCCTATTGATAAAAACAATACTCAATTAAAAAATTAGACAGTTATATTTGGTTACATTGTGATTAAAAAAGCATTTGGAATGTGTCATTTTGTTTTCTGGTTTTTGTTTTTTAATAAAGGGTGTTGCTGTGTGGCTCCAGGCTCATCTTATCATTCTCCTGCCTCTTCCATCTCCTCCTCTTCTTGTTTTTGGTTTTTTTTCAAGACAGGGTTTCTCTGTATAGCCCTGGCTGTCTCCTGCCTCTTGTCGCTGAGTGCTGGGATTGCCAGCATGAGCCTTCTAGCCCAGCCCTGTTTTCTAGTGTTTGGCCCACAGCGCTCTAATACCTTTAGAAGTTGATGCTGAAGCATCAAAGCATCTGGTGAAATCCATGTGAAGCTCCTATTCTGAGCATGCTCCCTTTTAGGCCTGTTTTTCTTATTTGTGCTAATGTTCTTATTGCAAGCCTATCAGAGAGGGCGTGAGATGGCTTGTTTGACAAAGTGCTTTCTTTACAACCTTGAGGACCGCAGGTTGATTCCCAGAACCCTGGGCTTGCTGGCTAGCTTGCCTTCCTTGTTGAGCTCTAGGTGAGAAGCCTTGTCTAGAAGGGAGCAGGCAGTCTGAGGGGTGATATCCCAGGTTCTCGTCTGGCTTCCATACACATATGTGCTTAAAAAACAACAAACTGGATGCTTGCGTGTGTTCTGTGTTGCTGTTAACCAGTTCTCCTGTAAACCAGCCCGGCCACGAACTCTGAATTTTGTATCTGAGGATGACTAAACTTTGCTGCAATTACAGAGGTGCATGCCATGGCATAGACCAGAGGAAAGCTTACAGGACTTAGGTGGATGGAAGCTGTCAACTGTCCATGCGCTGCCAGGCTTGGAAGAAGTGTCTGAAGAGTTTGATTGACTGATTACAGCTACAGTAATGTGGACAGTTTGGAATGTTGCTGATCCAGAGTCTGATTACCCGAATAGCCCCCTGAATAGCCATTTCTCTGTGCCCACGTCTGTGTCAAATCATCCTGCGACCTATAGACTAAACTAACAGACATCTAGCTTCCACCAATCCAAAAGTGAAGAATGCCATCTGAGGCCTGTGGGAAAGCTGGCTTCAGCTTTCTGGAGCCCTCTCTTCAATATATCCAAACATGGACACATGCACACACATATTCACAGATTTTGTAGCCATTCCAGAATTCATTCTTTTTGCGGATTTTTATTCATCCATGAGTATTTGAGGTCTCTCTGAATCAGGTCCAGCCCTTGTCCAACCTTATACTTAGCAGATTTCACTTGAACTACTGAGTCACAGCACCCACCACTAGGGCCATGCAGGACAGGGGTCTTTTGTATTCTCCATGGTCATTCCTCCTCATCCATGTCCATCTGCCTCATGCCTAGTCACGGTCTACTTCAGTGTAGACACGGCTTCCAGAAAGCCTTCCTCTGCCTTCTCCAGGTTGGAGCTGGAGACTGTTTCCTTTCTCATCAGGCGCTGTGCCCATGTACTGTATACTCTATACAGAGCCATTACCGTTCTGTTGTGTGACTCTTAGTGACTTGTCTGAAATTGTGATCTAAACCACTGCTTCTCATTTGGCTTTTGTTACAATGATTTAGGGGTCCCCAAAATAAAGTTTTCTGCTTAAGGTGTCTGGATCAAGTGGCTTGGAGTGAGGAGACTCGGCAGCTGGAGTTTGTTGTTGTTGTTTTAGATATTACCTCAATTTTATTTTTTAAATGTCTATGAAAACTTCCTATTATCCCCGCCCCCTTACACACACCAGAAAAAAAAAGCCATAATTGGGCTGGTGTGATGGCTCAGGGAATGGAAGCCTTTGCTGCTGATATATAACCACAGCTCTCACTTTAAGGGGAGCAAGAGATCGCTTATTCTAAGTCCTAATTGAGGGATCATGGCGTGGCAACCTGGCTATAGGTTACCCAATTCCATGTTCCCCCATGGAAGCAGTTTCATGTAATGTTACAGTCCTACAGAACAATGAAGGTAATACATTATGGCAAATTAAAAACGCACCAGTGGATATATTGAAGAGAGGGCTCCAGAAAGCTGAAGCCAGCTTTCCCACAGGCCTCAGATGGCATTCTTCACTTTTGGATTGGTGGAAGCTAGATGTCTGTTAGTTTAGTCTATAGGTCGCAGGATGATTTGACACAGACGTGGGCACAGAGAAATGGCTATTCAGGGGGCTATTCGGGTAATCAGACTCTGGATCAGCAACATTCCAAACTGTCCACATTACTGTAGCTGTAATCAGTCAATCAAACTCTTCAGACACTTCTTCCAAGCCTGGCAGCGCATGGACAGTTGACAGCTTCCATCCACCTAAGTCCTGTAAGCTTTCCTCTGGTCTATGCCATGGCATGCACCTCTGTAATTGCAGCAAAGTTTAGTCATCCTCAGATACAAAATTCAGAGTTCGTGGCCGGGCTGGTTTACAGGAGAACTGGTTAACAGCAACACAGAACACACGCAAGCATCCAGTTTGTTGTTTTTTAAGCACATATGTGTATGGAAGCCAGACGAGAACCTGGGATATCACCCCTCAGACTGCCTGCTCCCTTCTAGACAAGGCTTCTCACCTAGAGCTCAACAAGGAAGGCAAGCTAGCCAGCAAGCCCAGGGTTCTGGGAATCAACCTGCGGTCCTCAAGGTTGTAAAGAAAGCACTTTGTCAAACAAGCCATCTCACGCCCTCTCTGATAGGCTTGCAATAAGAACATTAGCACAAATAAGAAAAACAGGCCTAAAAGGGAGCATGCTCAGAATAGGAGCTTCACATGGATTTCACCAGATGCTTTGATGCTTCAGCATCAACTTCTAAAGGTATTAGAGCGCTGTGGGCCAAACACTAGAAAACAGGGCTGGGCTAGAAGGCTCATGCTGGCAATCCCAGCACTCAGCGACAAGAGGCAGGAGACAGCCAGGGCTATACAGAGAAACCCTGTCTTGAAAAAAAACCAAAAACAAGAAGAGGAGGAGATGGAAGAGGCAGGAGAATGATAAGATGAGCCTGGAGCCACACAGCAACACCCTTTATTAAAAAACAAAAACCAGAAAACAAAATGACACATTCCAAATGCTTTTTTAATCACAATGTAACCAAATATAACTGTCTAATTTTTTAATTGAGTATTGTTTTTATCAATAGGATACCAGATCATTATGTGAAGAATCCACTCACCCTGTCTTCAAGACATTTAAAACCTAGGAAAGGGGGCTTGGGAGATGACTCAGATGGCAAAGTGCTCGCTGTACAAACATAAAGACACGAGTAGACCACCAAAGCCCACAGCAATCTCAGTACTGGGAGAGACAGATATGTACGTGCATGTGTATCTTCATGAACATACACAATATTTCACACATGCACACAATAAGAATAAAAATAAAATCTAGAAAAGTGCAATATATTTAAATATGAAGAATGGGCCAGAGCTGGGCGCGGTAGCGCATGCCTGTGATCCTAGTACTCGGGGAGGCAGAGGCAGGCAGATCTCTGAGTTTGAGGCCAGCCTGGTCTACAGAGTGAGCCCAGAACAGCAAAGGCTACACAGAGAAATCCTGTCTGGAAAAAAAGAAAAAATAAATAGAAATTTAAAAAAGGAGGAGATATAAAAGAAACAGTGTAGAAAGAAAAGGAACCAACAGTGTATTCAATGACCAGAACTGGGTGTTCATTCACACTTTAAAAAAATGCTTTAACAAGGCCAGGTGGCACTGGCTTTGATCCCAGCACGCAGCAGACAGAGGCAGGTGGAACACTTTGAGTTTGAAGCCAGGCTGGTCTACACAAAGAGTTCTAGGCCACCCATGGACACACAGTTAGACCCTGTCTTGTTTTTTTTAAAGTGCTCTGACAGTTTGGGTCCATGGAGATTATGCCTGCGGAAGGAGTTTCTAAGCTCGGCCGCCTAGAAAGACTTAGGTTCTTATAGAGCAAGTCAGTGAAAGACTTAGGTTCTTATAGAGCAAGTCAGTGAGAGCGCGGAAGACAATAGGCACGCATGCGCAAAGGTCAGATGTTCTGGTGACCAGGTTCAGGTTACCAGCACACAGAAAGCCAGGAATGAACCCGTGGTCTCAAACCCTGAGCTCGGCTAAGAAGTTACATTGACTGGGTAGAGAAAGGGATTTGGGGTTTGACTCTCAGCTCCGACATTTATTAACAGCAAACTGAACAAAGCATTTCCTAGGCTCACCTTGTCACTGATGAGGCTTTTAAGAAGGAGTGAGGCCAGCGCGCATGACAGTCATCTCCGCATCTAAGTTCAAGGCTGCTGCCATGGCCACCCAAGACTTTTCAACAATACAATAATGACAGATCTTTTGTCTGGTTGGTTGGTTGGTTTTGTTTTCAGTTTGGTTTTTGGTTTGGTTTTTGGAGACAATGTGTGTAGCCGTGGCTGTCCAGGACTCAGTTTGTAGACCGGCTGCCTTGAACTCAAAGAGATCCCCCCCACAAATACTGGGATTACAGGACTGCGGCACCGCACCCGGCTCAATAATGACAGTTCTTAAAGTGTCTGCCTTACTCCTCATGGCAGACAGGAGACAGAAAGGCTACGTTAGGCAACATTAGGGCAGAATAAAGTCCGGGAACTAAGACACTGCAGAGGCTACATAAAGACTAAGAAAGACACGGAGACAGGGCGGAGCGAAGCAGGAATGTGGCCTGAACAGATGTAACTGAGAATGCAAAACAGAAGTTTCTAGAGAAAGCCAGAAAAATGATTAATAGGTGGATTTAGGCAGAATGGGAGTTTGCAGGAAACGGTAAGGTTCTCAATTATGCATAGAAATCGCTTTCAGCTTAACAACTCCCCACAGCTCCTGATGCCTCACATACCCCCCCCCCACACACACACCCTTCCGGGGCATTCAAATCCAGCCCTCCCTGGGGCTCTTGAAATGGAAATGTCAATTAAGAAAGGGTAGTCCGGCCAAGAAGTACATTATAAATCAAAGGATGGGTTAGCCAGACCTTTGCGCTGAGAGAAGCACTTACTACCCCAGAACTGGCTGGAAGCGGAACAAAGGGGGATGTCAGTGTCCACTAGCCCCTTAGGAGGCAATCTGACCCTCTCCACACCCTCAGTTTCATGCACGGGTGGAAAGCACTGAAATGCTCTTATTTTATTGAAAAGTCACTGCAGAACCTTCTGGGGGTGAGCGGTTTCTGCATCTGAGAGGAGAGGAACTGCTCAGCTTTCCAGGACTTTCCTAACAAGATGTTTCCATCACGGAGCATCATGGAGCTCATTTACCACAGTGGGAAAAAAAAAGCAATCTGGTTTCTTTCTGGATCTGGATGAAAGGGGAGTATCCTTTCCTCCCTATTAAAAGCCCCTGATCGACCAAACCCACAAACTATATATTCAGACACACACACACACACACAAACCAAAATCAATGGCAGTGAGCGCCCCAACCATTCAGAAACAGTATACCTGATCCATTTGATGCCAGCGTTTACAAAGCTTACAGCCTGGTCTCAGACAGCATTAGCAAGTACATTTTACCACTGGGTTCCATCACTGGATTAACACTGACTAAAAAGTGGGACAAGAGACTTCACAGTATGGTGGAAGGAGCTAAGGGTTTAGAGGCAGAAAGACAATGACGGGCTCAGGGAACTGCTATTGACCCCAGGCAAATTCCTGAACCCAGCTGCAGTTTCCTCCAGTGTAAAGCCTGTCAAGATGGTGACATGCGTCCTGTGCAGTCTGGTAATACCTGGCCTACAACTATTAGTCATTTCTGAAACCGGATAAAACAGCAGCTCCTTTAGCTGAACAACATGTCCATTGGCTGTGAAAGTGAAAACCACATTTTCGTCTCTTCGAAGTGGCCCAACAGAAGAGAAAACGCTAAAGCCAAAGTACTGCCCAGAAATGCCTTGGGAGAACTGGCTAACCCACAAGAGCCTTACTCTCCAATTCACCAAAAAGATCTAGCTTGGGTCAGGGAGAAGGCGGGGGTCGGGGGGGGGCACTCCTGAAGTCCTCTAACCACCACCACACACCTGTACACACAAGCACAGGTGCTGCAGCACACACCTTTGATCCCAGCGCTCAGGGAGGCAGAGGCAGGAGATCTCTCTGAGTTCAAAGCCAGCCTGGTCTACAAAGCAAGTCCAGGACAGCCAAGGCTACACAGAAAGACCCTGTCAGAGAGGAAGAAAGGAAGGAAGGGAGGGAGGGAGAGAGGGAGGGAGGGAGGGAGAGAGAGAGGGAGGGAGGGAGGGAAGGAAGGAAGGAAGGAAAGGAGACTTAAAAAAAATCTAGCTAGGTTGGGCACATCTGCATACAACTATAACCCCAGATTAGGGGGAGGTAGCAGCAGGCAGATCTCTATGAGTCCAAGAGCCAAGGCTATACTGTCTCAAAAAAATTACAAAAACAAACAAACAAAAAAAAAACTAGCTAATCACTACTGGGATGTTAATGATTATCTATACAAAGCCCCCAGCGAAACCTTGATGGTTAGTAGGTGCTCATCTGCTCATCGGCAGTAGTTACTGACATTTATTAGTTTTCCCAATAAAAAAGGAAAACGATAAGATGCCCAAAAAGCTGTGAAGTCAGTATTCTCGGATTTACAGAGAAGTTACATTTACTCATTCCATAAATGTGTACTGTGAACCCGCAGTGTGGTAGGTTGCATTCTCAACACTGAGGATAGATAATGAGAAAGGAACAGGACCAAGTCTCTGCTTTCCCAGGACTGGCATCTTAGCAGCGGAAGACGGCCGGCAGTTGGAAAAACAAGATCATTCCAGGCAGCTTTAGGCAGTGTGGAGTGGGTGGCTAACATGGACATTTAGCTTAGATGCACTGCAATCTGTCTGAAGGTCTCCATCGGCCAAAAGGAGGTCCTCACCTTGTATGATGCTTTGAGGGGGACCAAAAGTCTGACTGACCTATCCAAAAAAAAAAAAAATCATCTTTTGCAGCTACCTTGTAAAACACAGTACCCAAATGTCCTCATCCAGTAATCAGAAAGAACCCTAGGGCACAGCGACATCCCAGGGGACTCCCAATTCCCCTAGCGCAGTACCCACATACAAGGTGAGAGACAACTTTACATCCCTCTCAGCCCCAACAGTCAGGGAGGCGCGTGGCTAGTTAAAAAGTGTCTGAAGGACACAGGCAATGCCACAGGCGACGCCAGAGGCAGCAAACGCCGGCTGACTGCCCGAAGCCCCAGAGAAAGGGCGATCTCGGTCCCAGTGCAGACACCGTGGAGCGTGGTAACCCGGTTGGGGAGGCCGAAGAGCAGGCGCCTGCCGCGCCGGGCCCTAAGCTCATAGATGTGGTAGAGCCTCCCTCCTGGCCCAAATAAGCAGGTTTCCTGTGCCTCTCGCCCCCGCACGGCACCAGGCTGTGCCCCGGACAGCTCCTCCGCGCGGCATCCTCACGCAGCCGCACGCAGGCTCCTGCGCCTGGCGCCTTCTCCCAGTCCAGCCAGGTCCGGCTGTCACTCGAGGGGCACAGCTCCAGGGTGAGCAGCACCAGGGTACTTCCTCCCAGAAAACTGGCACCGACAGCTCAGCGGACCTCCCAGTCTCAGGACCGCCCGGTGGGCCGGCTTCCCGGGAGCACTCCGGCCCTTAGAGACTGGCAGCGCCCCCAACCTTCCCCGTGCTCCCACCACACCTCAACCCCAGGCCGGCGGACGCCTTGCGGCTCACCTGAGCGTTCCGCTGCCGAGGACGCCGTTTGGTCGCCCAGACCGGGAAGGACGCAAACCCGGCCACTCCGGTCTCTGCAAGACTCAGCCGACGGCAGTTCCAGCAGCAGCCGCAGGAGACTGGGGCGCCGAGCGCCGCTCGCCGACAGATGGTGGGCGGAAGCCCGCGCTGCGCACCAGCTCTCCTGGCGCCGGGCTTCCCGGTGCCCAGCCACGGGCTGGTGTACGATCCCGAGACCGGTTCTCAGTACTTTGCCCAGAACTTTAGGGCGCGCGCCGCCGGCGATTAGCTGAAGCGCCGGAGCGAAGGGAGGGAGCTAGGAGGAGGAGCCGGAGTCCCCCGTGGGGCGGAACATCATGAAAAGGGCGGGGGGCAGCGGAGTGGCTCCCACTCCCACCAATCAGGAGTCATCCGGGGAAAGGCGGCGGGGCCCTGGACTTGGAAGCTGCGGGCGGATTCTGTGACGCCACCCAGGGTTCAGGGCGTGTAGGGGGCGGAGGGTGGTGGTAGGTGTGGCTGGGTGGGGCAGTGCGCTCTCCTTAGGCTCTCAGTACAGGTTTATTGAATGACTCGGAGGAAGATTAGTTTTAAGAAGAGTCCTGGGGACCTAAGTAGTCCAAAAGGGGATAATCACTTGACCACTGAAAACACCAGGGACACCCTGAGAAGCAACTGTGCTTATTGGTGCGGGGCACAGGGGAGGCGGGAGGAGAGAAGGGTTATTGGATATTGTTCTTACATTCCCTGTCCAAGGGCCAGGAAAGAAGATGGAACGTCGTCGTTGCGGTTGAAACGCAGGGGCCTCTGGCTAGCCGGCCAGGCACATCCGACTCTACAGCACCGTTTGCCGGAATCCTAGCTTGCATGCCAGCCACTGATAATTTGAGGTCAATTTGCAGACCGCACATGAGTCCCGCGCCTCAGGTGGCCCGGTGGAAAGGGAATGATGAATGCCAGAAACAGATGTGACCCTGCACCTGCGGTAAAGGCAACAAGGGTCCTGTCCTCTCAGAACCTACCTTTTAGAGAGGAAGATGATAAACCAAAGCGAGTATACATTTATAGTCAGGAAACCGTTTGGTGAGCTGTTAGCATGGAGACCGGGGGGGGGGGGGGGGGG
>JAQQSO010002300.1:0-14483 GCA_028658305.1 Pachyuromys duprasi | reverse complement strand
GTAGGAAAATAGTTGGAATTTTGTTTTTATATAGTAGTAGATAACTGCATACCTAGTTTTACCTGTTCAAAAATCGGAAGACCCCATCACCACTTCCAGGAAAAAAGATTTAACTACTTTAGAAACACTTTTCAAAATGTTTTGATAAAAATAAAACTGAAATTATCAATGCTGAAAAAGATAATGAGGCACATGTGTCTAACAAACTTATGGACAAGGGTGTGCTGTCCTCAGAGGAAACTTACAGCTTCAAAAGCATTTCTGGTAGAGAGAGATGAAAACCAGAATTAACCTGGTGTTCATCTTTGGCAAGTGGGATGAAAACAATTCACTAGCAGAAGGTAGATGGAAAAATGAATAAAGGTAAAATTTCTATTAGTGAACATAAAATTCTCAAAAGATAAAATAAACAAACCTAAAAAATGATTCTTTGAAAAGATTGTTCTTGTCCTGTTCCCTGTATACTCCTGCTTCCAATGTCAGAAGGCCTCTGAAAGACTCTACTGATCAAGGTATAAAGCAGAGGCTGAGACTCAGAGCCAGACTTTGAACAGAGTGCATGGAATTGTATGAAAGAAGAGGGAGATAGAAAGACCTGAAGGGAACAGGAGCTCCAAAAGAGCCAACAGAGCGAAACAAAGAAAGAAAGAAAGAAAGAAAAAGAAAGAAAGAAAGAAAGAAAGAAAGAAAGAAAGAAAGAAAGAAAGAAAGAAAGAAAGAAAAGAAAAGAAAAGAAAGAAAACTAGGCCCCGGAGGCCCTGCAGAGACCCTAACCAAGGACCATGCATGGAAAGGACCTAAAACCCCTGCTCAGATGTAGCCCATAGCCTCAATCTCCAAGTGGGTGCCCTAGTAAGGGAGCTGGGGCTGTCTCTGGCATGAACTCGGTGGCAGGCTCTCTAATCACCTTCCCTTGGGAGTGCAGCCTTGCCAGGCCACAGAGGAAGACAATGCAGCCAATCCTGATGAGACCTGACAGGCTAGACCTGAAGGGTGGGAGGTCCTCCCCTATCAGTGGACTAGAGGAGGGGCATAGGAGAAGAGGGAGGGAGGGTGGGATTGGGAGGAGAAGAGGGAGGGGGCCACATCTGGGATACAAAGTGAATAAATTGTAATAAATAAATTTATTTTTTAAGTAAAAAGAAAGTGTTGTTATTTCTTTAATTCTGATTAAAGAATACTGAAAGCAAAATACATAAAAGATTAGATAGAGTGAAAGAAAGTGATATACACAATACAGAAGATATTAAAACAATCAAAAATACCATTTGGAATTGTGGATCCTAGTTACTGCTGTTTCAAAGTGTCTTAAAACATCAAGTGCACTTATATTTTCACACATGCTGTAACTCAGGCATTTGAGGAAAGCTCTCCTAGCCTCAGGTCTCCAGCATGGTTGCATAGAGTTGACAATAGGGTTGCAGTTATCTGAGGGTACAGGGTAGTGGCCCTATGCAAGATGGCTCTCAAAATTGGCTAAGAGAAGAAAAAACAAAACAAAATCAATGCTGCTCAAAGCTGAGGCCATCAACAAAGACACTTTCACAGAGCCTTTGCAGCATTGTGGCTCCAGATAAATCTCTGCCGTGGCCACAGCCTTCTCCAGAGTCAAGCACCCCCAGAGTTTTCTCAACCTTTTCTGAACCAACTTGAGGAGTTACACAGCTTCAATCTGTCATATTTTACTAGTAGCTTACATTCAAGGGAGTAGCCAAAACCCTATGTTTTGATACAAGAGTTCACAATTTTACAGAATTGTGAAAACACCTCAGAAATCAGATTGGTATTAAGAGCAAATAATTGTCTTCTTTTTTAAAGATACAGTAGCAATTGATTTATTTATGAACTATAAAAACAACTGTGAAATTATTTTAATTACTAGCATTTTTCATGATATATTGTATTATAAATAATCTTTATAAATAATTTTGTACTAAAACTTCAATTTCCAAATGTGACTCAAGGAAAAACTGAAAATTTTAAATAGGAAAGATGATTCAAGATCAACTATAAGAGGAATAACTCGGTATTTCACAGCTGAGTTCTGTGAGTTTCAACAGTAGAAAGACAATGTGATTTCAACAGGGTTCTCTCTAACATCACTGGGCACCAGCATTGTCTTATCTGCTGGTAAACATGCAGAGCCCCAGACCCCATTTCCAGACTCTGAAATCATAAAGTGTGAGACAAGAATTATATGCTAACCATATGGGTAATATTGCTAACACTATTCTTGGAAGATGCTTTGAATAACAGTGATTTTCTCTAAGAATAAGAACAAGAGTCCACACACTAAGGTCTTGGAGACAATTCTGACCTGTGGCTCATTCTTACAAACCAGGTCTTAAGTAACAGAGACATGCTCATTCATGTCTACGCCAACCTTTACAGTTGTAAAGCAACTCTACAGTGAATGAACAACCCACAGAGCCCAGAATGTTTACCATCTGGCCATTTGCCAAAAGAAGGCTACCATCCCCTGCCTCAGCCACCTTATTCTGTTTGTACATTCCCTCTTCAAAAGTCTATGCATGTCCTATTTATACACACACAATTCGAATGGTTAACGTTTAAACAGCAAGTAACTTTCATCTAGACTTTATGCTCAGTTTTACCAACAGGCTGGATCATTGTGTTGAAGAGGGTATGCAGGTCCCATAGATCAGGGTGACCTGCAGACTGTGTGCTCAGTGAGCCAATTATAAAATATACAAGGTTTAAGATTTTTTTCAAAAGATGGTTGGATAACGAACTATGGAAGTAATGTATCCATTTTTAACTTCACCATTAACAATATATAGCTTTTGCTTCAATGGCTGTGCAAGTTATTGTAATAATATGCAAATGCTTCGCATTCATAAAAACGTAGAGAAAATAAAACCACTTTATGATTTTATCAGAGTGTAAGACATATCAATTTTGTCATGTTTGTATACAAGATTTCTGAGATCAATGTCTTCCCTCAAAAGAACACTAATAGCATTTTAAATGCATGAGCTTATATTTTATCTATTGAAATTGTCCCCATTATTAAGACATCTTTCAAAGATCCTAAGCCTAAACTTTGGGAGTGATTCTTTGCACATTAGCACTATTTTTGCATGATGTTAGCTCCAAAACAGTGGCCCAAAACATATCAACAACATAAATTGTGCTTTATGATTTGCATATTTATATGATTACTTAAAAAGAAAAAAACATTGTTTTTTCCAGGCAAAAGAAAAATTGCACAAGAAAATTTATGTTTGTGATTGTTGTCCTGGGCAGGGGGCTAAGAAACAGCTTACATTAAAGCCTAGACAAGCCAGAAGAGAAGCAGGGCCACAGGGGCACTGGAGGTACCACAGGCCAGCGAGGCACCTCTGGGCAGGTCCTAGAGGAATGAGGGCCAACTGCCACAGAGCCAGACATGGAAGCGTCTATCTCCAGGGCATTACCCACATGAGCAAAGTCTGGCTCACAGAAAGAACTTTATGGAAGGAAAGATAAAAAGCACAAAAGGACAAAGAGAGGGAACATCTAAGTTCACATCTAAAAGTCAGAGTATTCTAAGCCTTCCAACAAGGCTGTGGCTTGGGTCTAACTAGAAATGGCATGGATACAGAGCAGTAGGACAAGGTAATAGAGGAAAATGAGGTTCTCTACCAGAAACAGAGGTAGCCAGAGTGTCAGCTGCTGTAAAGGAAGTAACCTGTTAAGGACGAGGGCGGCTCTGCGAAGTACAATGGCTCCTGACATACCAGAAGCCAATCCATCTCTCCAGTCTCATGATGCTGACTGTAAACACAACTGAGTATCAAGGAAGAGCAAAGAACTCCTGATAGTTTTAACCTTAACAATTATTGACTTATTTCATGTGCGCAATGTATATACCATAGCACACACGTGGAGGTCATATACCCCAACAACTTTTGGGGTTCTTTTCTTGCCTTTCACCATGTGGGTTCAGAATTCAAACTCAAGTTATCAGACTTGGCAGCTAGTCCTTCACCTGCTGAGCCATCTTGCCACCCCCTATCTCCCAAGACTTTTAACCCTGATGCACAAGATGAAGTTGTATTTATTTCACAGTTTTGTTCATGCCTTTATTTATTTATGAGTTTTATTTATTGCATGTTTTTTCTAGCAACCCTTTATTAATTCTACTTAGCAAGAGGAAGAGCAGAATGTCTGCTGTGCAGTTGATGGTATTTGTCCAAGCATGCTGAGTGAAAGATGTCAGCAAAGCAAGATAATTCTAAGAGGGAAGCTTTAGAAATAGGGGAGCCATGTTTATGCCTAGAAATTGTGACTCTCCTAAGAAGAAAATATGTCTGTGTATTCTTCTGAAGATATATTATAGCACTTTCATTGAAATCTACAAAGGGTTCAAATTACACCCCACTGCCCAAGAATGGAGTGTCTTATGAACTCTAGGTTATTTGGACAGCATATGGTTTAAAATTAAATAGAAATTTAAGAGTATAACATAGCCATTGGACGCTTTTTCTTCAAACTTGCTTAAGGTGTAGTGTGTGTGTGTTTGTGTGTGTGTGTCTGTGTATAACAATGTAATTTTTCATACTGTTAAGTCTGGTTGAAAAATTTAAAAATTCTACTCTAAAGCATACAAATGGTTATATTCAGTGAAGTTTACAAGAATTCAACTTTCTGACAAATGCAATCAACATCCATCAAGAACAATTAGATAACTGAGGTTCCAGTGGGCATTGTACTGTGCTGCTTTGAGAGGCATATGGCCCAGCAAAATGAAGTCACTCTTACTAGAGAAAATCTGTCTGCAATCATCAAACACAAAGGCCATGTTCAGCATCTGAAGACCAGTGGCAGGATATTGCACACTCAGTTTCTCTGGGAAAATGGAAAATGCTAGGAATTGAATTCCCCAAGCACCTTAGAAGGAAAAGAAAACATGGAAACTCACCTTCCTAAATCTGGAACAACAATGATCTTTAGAAAAAAAATAGCATTTCCTTTACATAGAAAGAGGGAAACAGTAGATCATGGAAATTCTGCCATGACTGGTTCAAATGAGTGTCATCCAGTTCCAATTTTAAGGAAGTGTCTTGTACTATCATGCACTCTCTTCTACGACTTGTACTGTCATGCATTCTAACTCTATGAAAGAAACAAACAAAGCCCAGGTACCAAATTCCTGAGCTTTGTTACGGTTTGAATCTAAAATGTCCTCCCACAGGACATGTCTTCAATGTTCATTCCTTGACTGACAGCACTGGGAGGTGTGGAATCTTCTGGCTGCTGGAAGTGGTCACTGGAAATGAGGGTTTGGGTATTTACACAGGTTCTCTTCTGCTTCTTCCCTAATTGCTTTCTGCCTTCTGGTCCACACCATATGAACAAGACCACCTCTCTTGACACCATGACTTCCCCTCTGCTATGATGGACTGAAATCCCCCCCCCCGAAACTATGAGCCCAAATCAGCCTTCCCCCATTAAGTCATTTTGTCAAGCTGCTAGTCACAGCTGCTAGTCACAGCAACACAGTAAACAACACAAACTCATTGTGTAAAGTACTGTGAGAGCAATCATTACCCTTCCCCTACTTACAAAAATTATTTTAGAAATCACCCTTCCAAATACATCCTAACTTGAGTTTCAAGTATACAGTCAAAAGCAATGCACTGTATTGACAGCCCCTATATTCTTCCCTTTTATGTCTCCCAGAGCACTCACTGCCTGCCCCAAGAAGAAACATGTGCACACACATATGTGCCTACTGCCCCCAGGAAATTTAGACTGTTATCAGGCCCTTGCACTATTTGATACTGTTTATGGTGAAATTTTAAATAGAAAAGATAGTCAAGGGTAGCTCAACGTTTTGGGAAAGAAAAGTGAGAAAGAACAAAACAAATACTAGAAATTAATATCAGCACAGAAAAGAGGACAGAACTATATAACCACAGAGTATCCTTTGGTAGCTAAACAAGGCCCCATCACCCATGAAATAAAAACCACAACAAAAAATTTCAGAAACTAGAAAAAAAAATTTTTAAGTTTTTACTTAAAGACCTGGAGAGGACAGGAGCTCCACAAGGAGAGCAACAGAACCAAAAAATCTAGGCCCAGGGATCCTTTCTAAGACTGATACTCCAGCCAAGGACCACTCATAGAGATGGCCTGGAACTGCTGCACAGAGGTAGCGCATGGCAGTTCAGTGTCCAAGTGGGCTCCATAGTAATGGGAACAGGGACTGTCTCTGACATGAACTGATTGGTCTGCTGTTTGATCACCTCCCCCTGAGAGGGGAGCAGCCTTACCAGGCCACAGAGGAAGACAATGCAGCCACTCCTGATGAGACCTGATGGACTAGGATCAGAAGGACGGAGAGAAAGACCTCCCCTATCAATGGACTTGGGGAGGGGCATTTGTGGAGAAGGGGAAGGAAGGGAATGATTGGGAGGGGAGGAGGGAGGGAGCTACAGGGGGGATACAAAGTAAATAACATGTAATTAATAAAAAAATTTAAATTTTCAAAAGGTAAAAAAAAGTTTTACTTAGTTTCTAAGTAACATACAAAACTGAACATACTGATTGGGCATTAGTGATATTCCAATATGTGTACACCCAGTGCTCAAGTCCAAGTAAGTACATCTATCTCTGCAAACATCCTTTCTTCCTGCTCCTTTGAAATATACAGCACATTACAACTAACTGTAGCCACCTTCTGTGCCAAAGACCTCTAAAACTCAGTTCTCCTAAGTGTAGTGATTCCTTAAATTTAAAACTAAAAAGCTAAAAAGTTAGAAGGTAAATTTCAAGAATAGAATAAATGACAAAAGGTAAAAAATGAGAGTTAATACACAAGAAAATTTAAAAACTTTGTCCTAATAATTGCCTTATTGGAATTGAAACAGAGAAAATGATAAGGAAGAAATTATGAAAGAAATGATACAAATAGATCTTTCTGGTATACAAAACATGAATTTAGAAATTGAAATACCCACAGATTTGACAGCACATTAATGAAAATAGACACACATCAATAACTATTGCATAGTTGCAGAACACCAGGAATAAAGAGACAAAAAACACAAAATTAGGGAAGACACTGTTCTGTGCTCAGGACATGACTCAAGAGGAAATACAGCACACCAGCAATGAAGTACTGCCGCTGAACTACTGAGCTAGAATCAAATCAAGCCTGACTATATACACGATTTTACTTTGATTGGGTCATCTCTCAGTATTTCTATTTCATGTGGTTCTTCCTTACGTTTCTCTACTTAGACATTAAGAACTTTTCTTTTGTTTCAAGTGTGTTCTGAATTACTCATTGAAGCCCTTTATCACTGCTTTCTAAAAATTACCATCAGTGATTCCAATATCTATGTCATCAAGTGTTTGATGTCTGTTGCCACCTTTTATCATGAAACCTGAGTTTTCCTGCATTTTGGTACAATAAGATACTTTATATTGAATACTGGACATTACCATTTAATGAGAAAAATGGGCATGAAACTGATGGAGGTATAGTTGATGAATGAATATGCAATTGATGAATTAGGACGGTTTTGTCTGTTTGTTTCAGCTTTTTGATACAAGGTCTCCAGTAGCCCAGGCTGGCCTCAAACTCACTATGTACCTTGAACTACTATCTTCCTAAGGAATTCCCTAAGTGATTTAGTTCTGTTATTACACCTTTACTTCAAAAATTTGTACATTTTCAATGAGCACAATATTTTTAAATTGACCTTACTAATGAAAGAACAAGAGAGACTTCCATCACTGCCTTTCCATAGCAGGAGAGAGACAGATCCAGAGACTGAGAGAGAGAGAGTGCACACATGCATGTGTGTGTTTCATACAAGGATGCAACCATGAACATGTATGCACATGTGTCAGAGGATGTCAGAGGATAACCTCAGTGTCATTCCTTGGGTGCCTTCCACCTTTTGTTTAAAACAGGGTTTTTCATTGGCTTGGAATTTTGCCTTGCAGGCTACACGAGCTGGCCAGGAAGCTGAAGGGATGTGCTTTGCTTCCACCTCCCACCTCACTATTGTGGGGGTCACAGACACACTCCACCATGCCCAGATTTTTATGTGGGTTCTGGAGACCCAAATTCAGGTCCTCACATTTGCAAAGCAAGCACTTACTGAGCCATCTCCACAATCGCAGTTGTAAATTCAGTTCTGGGTCTCTAGATTCAGAGTTTTGATGCAGAGTTATACCTTGTACTTTATCTGCTGAAGCAAGACACCTCAGCAGCCACTGTCCAAGGAGCGATCCAGTTCACCTAAACCACAGTTTTATACAAAGCAAATATCCTAACTTCAGAGAACTTAGCAACTCCTCCTAATCAGAAACTCTTCAGTAGCTCCACAAGAACCCAGTGAAAGGAGGTGCTGTGTGCAGCATAAGAAACTCCTTATGAAATAGCCTTTCTCACCAACCAAGTGTTTCATGCATATCTTTATATCATCAGATATTTTAAACATAAAAACACACAATTGTAAGTGGTAAGTCAGTTGCTATTTTACTTTTCATTTGTTTCAAATGTTTCACAAGTCAAGTCTGTGATATTACAAGCCCCTTCCATAAACTTAAATAGTATTAAAACACTACTTTCAATTTAAAGGGCAAAATATCTGGAAAATTAAGGTCACGGTGTTAGAGAGTCTAATGGAGTATGGATTTCTGCTTGAAGTACTTCAACCAGAAACCTCAGCAATCTTCAGTCTGTCTCTTCTGGATATAATAAGTTTTAAAGCTTGGAATGAATTTTCAGAATATGTTTCACATCTCTCAGAACTTCAGGAAAGGATTCAGCAGAGGAGCAAAAAGAACACACTTTACAATAATGGAATTGTTATGCAGTGCCAGTAAGTCACAGGCCCTTTAAAACAAAAGATGAATAGGATCATTCCTAAAGCAGAAAAATAACATTCATTCAAAGGATTCTTTGTAAGAATTTGTTCTTAGGTACAAAAACCTTTTCAAAAGATCAAGGAATAGTAGGTCTTTGATTCAAAAGGTTATTAATGTTATTAAATCATGATTAAATCAACTATTAATTTCAATAGGCCTGTGGTAAAGATGGCAGGCCCCATATGCCCTTAGACACTGAAGTCACTTTCAGATAAGTGACATACAGGAAATATTGACAGAAGTCACAAGATCATGTCCAAATCGGAAACAGGAAAACAATGCAAAATATACTTCAATTTTCTCTCTTTTTAAATGTGTATCATCTATGAAAGTAGAAAGGGGGACAGAAGGGCGTAAGTAGGAAGCAGGCAAGGAAATGTGGGAGAGGAGTAAAAGCAGGAGGGGAGTGTAAAATGCCGTAAGGAGTCCTTGTTACTTTGCATGCTATCCAAAAACAGTGAATAAACTAAGTGTGCCATCTAAAACAGGTTCACAAACAGAGGTGCTCTGTCTTCCAGGGGACACTTGGGAATATCTGGGGGCATTTTTAGCTATCACAACTGGGGAAGTGCTACATCTAAATGATAAAGATCAAGGGAATTGTTCAATACCTACAATAAACAGGACAACCCTGTGACAAAGAATTATCCAACCCAAAATATAGATAGCACTAAAATCGACAGTCTGACCTAACATTCTACAAGCACATCACTGAGTACGCTTAAACAATGAGCAAATATTTGCTGATGAATTTTAACAAACAAAACCTGCGTCTCCACTTGCTGCAAGATCTTAATACTTGTCCTTTGAAGCTGCTTAATAAGACTATTTCTATTCTTTTAGAAATTAATTAATTTTTTAATTCACTTTACAAGCTGATTGTTGTCCCCCTGTTCTCCTCCTGGTTCCACCCTCCCTCACCTAGTCCTCAAAATAGGGGAGCTGCTCTTTCCCATCCAGCCCAGATCATCAAGTTGCATCAGGACTGAGCATGTCCTCTTTCCCTCTGGCCTGTCGAGGCCGCAGTGGAAGTGATCAAAAAGCAGACAACAGAGTCTATGTCCTGCTCTGCTCCCCCTACTAGGGCACCTACATGAAGCCAAAGCTGCCCTTTGGCTACATCTGTGTAGAGGGTCTAGGTCCAGCCCATGCATGGTCCTTAGCTGGTGGACTATTTCTATTCTTAAGGTTCTAACTTGTCATCCATCAAATTCTCCTATGCTGCTAAGTAGGAACAAACAGGTAGAAGCCACATGGACATTACCCACACATTTCTACATGACAAAAGAGAGGCAGGATGTTGGCCATTTAAGTGCCATTCAGGTTAAGAGATGACTATTTTTAATGACTTCAGTGATTAAAAGTTCAAAATGTGGGCTTTCCAACCAGCTCTTTGTTTGTTTGTTTTTTGGGGGGAGGGGGGTACATGAACGCACCTGCCTGTGTCCCAGTGTAACTTCAAATTGGCCGTTCTCCTGCCTCAGTGCTTGGATTTTGGTCATGTGCCACTATGCCTTGCTAAAAATATGTGTATTTTTTAAGAATGATAATTAAAAGGCTATAATTTTATTTGGCCCCATTTGTTGGTAAGTGGGTTTTCTTTTCAAATTTACAAGTCAATAAGACCAAGTAACTAAAATTGAAATATTTTTTAAAAAATAGTAAAATATTCTAAAAAAATATGTACCTGAAAAAACAGGCTAGACCTGGAAACAGTAGAAGAGAGGGAACGGGACTGGAGCCCACCACAGATGTCCTCTGAAAGGGACACAGAGGGTCTTTCTATTGTTTCCTAAAGTAATTCGCAATTTTCTGTTCAAAACAATCTTAATAAAATTTCCCCCAGAAGTCCAATTTTCATACCTTTTTATCCATACTTTTTATTTTTATTTTTCCTTTACAGCTTCTTTAATTTTTCAATTGTTTTACTATATACATGTTATAATAATTTTCAAAGAAAAGTTAATTTATTCACTGAGAAAAGCCTCTTATAATTTACATTTATTCATTAAGTTATATAGAACTATATACTATTTTAGGACTAATTTTAAGAACAACAGAGACCCGTAAGCTGGAACTGACCAGAAAGCATCCTCCATGAAGATTAGCTTTATGATACCAGAAGTACCAAAGAAAGGAAGCCACACCTATGAACCACAATGAGCAGCCTCACAGCAATACACCTATCTTGTCAGTAATCAACAGCTCTCTAGTTGGACTCAAGACCCACTGAGCAAGAGGTAAATCATACCTGGTACTGGAAACCTAGGCAACAACCAGGGCTAGTGAAGCCATGGATCACGGAGAAGACCTACAACCACTACTTTCTTGAACCAGAATAATCCCTAAGTACATTTTAAATATTTATCCTAATACCCACAGATAAGTATAGTGTTCACCTTTAACTGAAGAAACTTCTTTTCCACAAAAGAAGCCATTGCATAAAACTACCACCAACCAAAACTCAGAATGGTAGAGCCCAGTCCCAAAAGATACATCTACAATTCAACACCCCGCCCCCCATGTAAGTCTCCAGGATCAATGTGGAAAAGGAGAGAAGATTGTAAGGGACAGAGGAACAGGGAGTTGGCTGTGAGATCGTCTCCCCTGTGAATACCAGAAGTGGCACCCATAATGTCTCACCAACATGACAGCCGAAACATGAGCTGAACAAGCACAGTAACAATAGGCATGCTAATGTGGACAGAAGTTCACTAGGTCTCAACTACACACACACAAAAACTGCAATGAAAGAATACTGAAAACAGGAGAAACAGTCCTCCCTAGGGAAGAGCACATTGATACTCTGATACTAAATGGTCAGTCCTGAAAACATACATACAAGTAACATTACACTGACTGAGCAGGTTATATTAGAAACAAATATATGTATATAAATATATGCATATAACAACAATTAATTAAAATAAGGTCATAAATTTGAAAGAGAGCAAGGATTTTTTTATATATTAATCACAGGTTATGTATTTTGTATCCCAGCTGTAGCCCCCTCCCTCATTCCCTCTCAATCCCCCCATCCCTCCCTCATCTCCTCCCTGCCCCTTTCCAAGTCCACTGATAGGGGAGGACCTCCTCCCCTTCCATCTGACCCTAGCTTATCAGGTCTCTTTAGGACTGGCTGTAATGTATATGGAAGATTTGCAGAAGGAAACAGAAGGGCTAAACAATGTAATTATATCATAATCTCAAAAAGTAAAATTAAAAAATTACAAAAAACAGTTAATCATAAAGATAAAAAATTCCTGAGCAATTTCCTTTTAAAGATTCTATTACTTTACATAATGGAAAAACAACGTAACTGAAAGAGACTTACAAAGAAATGCTTCTAGCAGAAACAGTAACATTACATAAATTACAAAGAATAAATCCATCATATATATTTATGTATTGTTTTGCTATGTACTTTGGTTTAGTTATTCTTAGAGAAAATTACTTCCATGAAAAATATATTGCTCTGTATGGTTAAATACTGTCTGAGATAACATTATTTCACTAAAAATATCCCAAGAACTATATTATCTGAAGCCACAACCTGGTCCTACCTATCTCTTTTAAACTGAAGAGCAATCTAAAAGCCATTCAAATGTTTATTCAGACAGAAGTAAAGGGCACAACTTCTAAAGAGAAACAGTTTTTAATAAAAACTTACAAATAAGAAGTTGTCTACCAGATGCACAAGTCCAAATGAACCAATGAATAAGGAAATTCAGTGTGGGGTTATTCTAAGCCCATCTAGACTACATGCACAGAAAAACCAAAACAATCAGAGTAAATACATTACCAAGATGTGCTTTCAAATCTATTTCTCCCCACAGGGAATCAACTAGCAGAGAGGATGCTGATTTGTTTCTTTCGTTCTTTTTACAGCTAAATGAGCATGTAAGCCTTCCAAAGAGAAGCAACAATGGAAATGACATCACCATTTATAAATCAAAAAGAACCTCTATGAAAAAGTGTCACAGAAATGGGCCAAAAAAGCCCATGGATTCCCAATAAAGGAATAATGCTATATTTTAAAATAGTAATTTTTAATCATTAACATTACAAAGAGGCCATGTACATAATCAGGCTCTTGGTGCATTTATTAAAATTGATCTTTTAAAAAATCAGCAACTGCTTTTCAAGAACAATCTAGCCAGGGCTAGAAAGATGACTCAGTGGTTAAGAGCACTGGCTGCTCTTCAGAGAACCTGTGTTCATTTCCCTGCACCCACAAGGCAGCTCACACCTACCTGTCTGTGACTCTACTTCCAGGGGACCTGATAAAACACCAATGCACATAAAATAAAAATAAATATTTTGAAAGAACAATCTATCCATGAATAATTAGTTTATAAATTCCCCCCATAATTTTTTATTTAAAGCCTATCACATACAAGAGAGTGTAATAACCATAGTGAAAGAAGCAAAGGTTCAGCCAGGGATTTGGCCCTAAGCACTAATCTAGTTAGAAGTATACAACTTGCTGGTAATGATTTCAAAAGAGGAAGAAAGAAAAAAACTATGTAAGTGGAGGGGAGAATAAAAGCTAGAAATATCATAATCCCTATTTCAAAATACATTGTAGAGTCACTGTAGCTGAAAAAGCATGAACCTGTTTAACTGAGAAGTTACTGGGAGTTGGCGGTTTCTGGTGGAGGAGAGTTGATTTTCCTTAAGGGTGTGGCCCTGGCGGGGTTAACTACTTTCAGTGGATGATCACACACCCAAGAGTTTTTGGAAAACACAAATGAATTAACAAGATGGCGAGGGATCCAAGATGGCTGCCAGGAGAGGACACCGTGTCTGAGGAGTAGGACAGCAGAAACATCGCAGCGACCAGGAGACTGAACTCTGGGACCTAAAACACCAGCATTTGTGATTGCCAGGTGAGGGGAACTCCTACGGCGGGAAATCAAGTGGGAAAATCCTAGGGACACCCAGTTATTCCCCGGAAATATCTCCGGGTGACCGGCGGCGGCGCACAGCTCTGATCTGAAGGAGCAGCCGCGCTGGGAGCCCGCAGCCCCAATACCAGACTGGGTCTCACAGCCTCTGGGCCAGACGGAGGAGGAACCGCATACCGTTTTGACTGACCTGCACACTGCGGGGCGCACACTGCTCAGGCCCGCCAGCGACCACCTCAGTCTGTGGGTGTGTGGGTGTGTGGGTGTGTCCACAGGCAGTTCTGCTTCTACCCGGCGGGCATTCCGCAGGTGCACACCAATCGTGTCCGCCGGCGGAAACACCTCGGACTAGGAGGGCCTAGGAGACAGTTTTAACCAGCCTGCATGCACAGGTCCGCCAGCGACCACCTCAGTCCGTGTGTGTGTGTGTCCACGGGCCGGTCTGAGAAGGCCTTGGGCACCATTTCAGACAGGCCTGCATACAGCCGATGCACACTGCTCGGCAATGCCTGCAACCAATCCAGGAACACTGTGTGTGCCCCAAATATCATCTCAGACCATGGTGCACAGCCCCTGGCCCAGAAGGGGGTGTCAAGTCTCTAGTCCAGGGGAGAGCCCTTAGCAGCAAGCCCAAGGCAGACCACAGAGTCCCCAGCTGACATCTCAAAACGGGACACTCAGCATCTA
>JAQQSO010002299.1:0-14483 GCA_028658305.1 Pachyuromys duprasi | reverse complement strand
ATGTTGATAGATAATAGTGACCAATGACTGTTAGTTCCTTTCACTGTGGAGTTGGTGGTCTTACTGTGATTCATTGCTTTTTTGTTGTTGTTGTTATCATTGGGAGATTACCTGTATCCTATACTTTCTTTGGTGTAGTTTTTTCCATTGGACTGAAGTTTTCCTACTAGTACCTTCTGAAGGGCTGGATGCTGTGTAGGTATTGCATGAATTTTGTTTTGTCATGGAAAATTTTGTTTTCTCCATCTATGTTGATTGAAAGCTTCGCTGGGTATAGTAGTTTTGGTTGGCATCTGTGTTCCCTTAAAGACTGCATGACTTCTGCCCAAGCCCTTCTGGCTTTCATAGTTTCTGATGAGAAGTCTGGTGTGAGTCTGATTGGTCTACCTTCTTATGTTACTTGACCCTTTTCCCTTGCTGCCTTTAATATTTTTTCTTTGTTTTGTAGGTTTAGTGTTTTGACTATGATGTGACAAGAGGTATTTCTTTTCTGGTCTAGTCTATTTGGTGTTCTGTAGGCTTCTTGTATGTTTATGGACATTTTTTTTTTAAGTTGGGAAAATTTTGTTCTATGATTTTCTTAAAAATATTTTCCGTTCCTTGGAGCCTGGAGTCTTCTTTGTCATCTATTCCAATTATTCTTAGGTTTCGTCTTTTCATAGCATCCTTAATTTCTTGGATGTTTTGTGCTTGCGATTTTTCTTATTTTCTATTTTCCTTGAATGAGGAATCCATTTCAGCCAGCATATCCTCTGCTCCAGAGATTCTCTCTTCCATCTCTTGTATTGTATTATTGATGCTTACCTTTGTGGTTCCTGATCTTTTCTCTAAGTTCTCCAGTTCCAGGTTCTTCTCTGTTTGTGTCTCTTTATAGATTCTATTTGCATTTTCATGCTTTGTACCGTTTCTTTCAACTGATCAACTGTGTCTCCTATTTTGGTTGTTTTCTCTCTGTTTATCTTTGATTGTTCCTGTATGTGGGCAGTTAATTTCTTCTCCATTTCTTTGAGGGCCTTGTTCATTTCCCCTTTTTGTCTCTCCTTTTGTTCCTCCAATATCTGCATAATCAAAGCTTTAACATAATTTTCCTGTGTCTCCGCTGAATTAAAATCTCCACTGCTTTTGGGTGTTTCTGGTGGGGCCATGGTGTCCTGATTTTTGTTGGGTGAGTTCTTTTGCCGATTTTAGGCGTTTGTTTATATATAATCAAGGAGCTGTTTGTGCTTTAAGGCTGAAGTTCAGTCTGAAACTGTCAATCTCTTGTGTCAGGAAAATTCTTCAAGAAGATCAGGGTTTTCCAGTTGTTTGTTAGTGCTTGTTGTTGTCTCAGTTGAACTCTGCTGTGGGCTCTGTGTGCCTGGCTTCGTGCTCTGTGCTAGAAGGTGTGAGCACCGCAAGCTTGTCACCCCTCTGGTTTGGAGGCTTGTCTCCTTACTTGTGCTGGAGGTTGAGTGTCCTGGTTTGAGATGTCAGCTGGGGGCTCCATGCTCTGTCCGGGACTTGCTGGTAAGTGCTCTCCCCTGGACTGGAGATTTGGCGCCCCCTTCTTGGCCAGGGGCTGTGCACCAAGATCTGAGATGATATTTGGGGCACACACAGTGGGTTTGGGTTGGTTGCAGGCATTGCTGAGCAGTGTACATCGGCTGTATGCAGGCTTGTCTAAAATGGTGCCCAAGGCCTTCTCTGTCTGGCCGGTGGACTGAGGTTTTTGCTGGTGGTCCCGAGCAGTGTGTGCCCGCAGTGTGCAGTCTGGTCAAAATGATCTCCTGACCCTCTCAGTCTGAGGTGGTTCCAGTGGAGGCGATAGGTGTGTGTCTGCTGTATGCCCGCAGCTTGAAGCAGAACCTGGGTCTTTCCCAGACTGGCCTGGGGACTCACACATGGTCTGAGGTTTTTGCTGGTGGTCCCGAGCAGTGTGCACCAGCAGTGTGCTGTCTGGTCAAAAGGGTCCCCTGTCCCTCTCAGTCTGAGGTGGTTCCGGCAGAGGCGATCGGTGTGAGGCTGCTGTATGCCTGTGGGTTGAAACAGAACCCGGGTCCTTCCCAGACTTGCCCGAGGACTCACACACAGACTAAGGTTTTTGCTGGCGGATCTGAGCAGTGTGCGCCTGCAGTGTGCAGGTCAGTCAAAATGGTATCAGGTTCCTCCTCAGTCTGCCCGGGAGATTGTGTGATCCAGTTTAGTATGGCAGCTGTGGGTGCCCAGCGTGGCTGCTCGTTCAGATCAGAGCTGTGTGCTGCTGGTCACCTGGAGGTTTTTCCGGGGAATAACTGGGTGTCCCTAGGGTTTTCCCACTTCATTTTCTCACCGTAGGAGTTCTGCTCACCTGGCAATCACAAATGCTGGCGTTTTAGGTCCCAAAGTTCAGTGTTCTGGTTGCTGCGTTGTTTCTGCTGTCCTACTCCTCAGACACGGTGTCCTCTAGTGGCAGCCATCTTGGATCCGATGAGCTCTTTTTTATGCAATAGAAATATTATATTTTCTAACCTTGTTACTCTCTGTATTATTTTATTGAGAACTTGAAAGTACAAATACTGAAAGTTATCAATGAGAAATGGCTGTTAATTCCAGTTGTTTTGTTGTGGTGGTATGGGTTTTCTTTCTTTCTTTCTTTTGACTAACTGCTCTGGGATTATTTGTATATTGTATCCTCTTAGACGTATAGATAACCTTTTTGGACTGAAGTTTTCCTTCTAGTACTGTCCATAGAGTTGAGTTAGTGGACAGAAATTGCTGGGGTTTTGTTGCTTTTTTAATGGTGAAATGTTTTTCTTCCTTTGTCAGTTGTGATTGATAGTTTTGTTGCATATAGTAGTCTGGTTTGGCTACTGTGATCTCTCAGTTTGAAAAACATTTGTTCAGGCCTTTATGGTTTTCAGAGTCTCCATTTAAAAATCAGGTGTTATTCCAATGGGCCTTCATGTATATGTGACTTGTCGTTTTAATAACCTTTTAAACCTTATTTTGTTCTGTAAATTTAATATTTTGATTCTAACGGATTGTGGGGAGTCTTTTTTTCTCCCTTCTTTTAATTTTTCTGCATGCATGTAGCATGATAGATACTTTTTTTCTTTAGATTGAGATATTTTTCTAGGATTTGTTAAAATATTTTTTGTGTGTTTGAATATTTTTAGGTTTAACATTTCATTTTATTGATCTTTTCATTTCTTCCACCTTGTCATCTCTCTTCTATGTCTTTTAATTTTTAAGTGAAGTTTACCTACAATTTTTTGTTTGAAATCCTGAAGGTTTTGTACTCACTTTTATTTCAGTTAAAGTTTTCTTTTAGTGATTCCGTTTTTCATTAAATTCTACTTTACTCTTATGTCTTATTATTTTTATTGTTTCATTTATTTAAAAATAATTTTCTTTATGGTATTTATTTATATCTTATTGTCTGTGAATATATTAATAATTGTTATTTAGAATTACTTGTCTTATAATTTGTCTAAATTGCTCCTCTCCTGGTCTAACTAAATAGAGCTGTTGGTTTCTCAAGGAAGTGTATTGTCTTGGGTGTTCACCTTTGTGCTTTGGTTCTGGGATGTGGACATTTGGCTAAAATATTTATGATATTTTAGATGTTTCTTGGTATAGATGGTCTAAATTTTCTTGTAGGAGTGTTCCGTGGTTTGGTTGTTGTTTTCCAATCTGGGCCCTAGCCAAATGTGGCACTGTATGGTCAATGCTGGAGAGCAGTTCTGCAGGTTGATGGGGAGTCGTACTAGATGGACCAAGAGGAAAGGCTGAGAGGGGTGGTAGGGAAGAAGACTATGGACGCTGGGTTCTCACCAAAGCTGAGAGAAGGGGCTCTTACAAGTATATCCCATCAGTGCTAAGAGAAAATCATGGGAGATGGCAATGAATGATAGGAACATGGATGTTAGTCCTTTCCCTGATTTCAGTTTCAAAAGGCAGCTTTGGGTACCTGATAGAGTAGAGAGAAGTTCTACGGATTGTCCAAGGCTGAAGGTGCTTCAGGAAAGCCTGATAAGGGTCCAAAGATGAATAGGAGAGCCTTGAAGAGAATATATTCTTATCATATGAACATGAGGTATGCTCCAAAATACTGGGCTTTCTACAGTATGGCACAAGAAAGCCTTAATATTGTCAAGAAGATAGATTCATACAAATATGTTCCCTAAATACAATGTAACAAAGTTAGAAGATAAAAAATGGAAAGGTTATCAAATATGTTAAGATTATACATTGTACTTTACGGTAAGAAAAGATCAAAATAAAAAGTCATAAAAATGTTATAAAACTGTGTAGAAAAATAAATGATGTACTATAATCATACAGTACATCGGGGAAAACCATGAGGGAAAGATCTATATCTTTTTTTTAATAAAAAACTAGAAATGTTTATTTACATTCAAATAAACATATGAACATTTTTGTTCTACTTTTTTAAATTTTGTTTTATTTAATACTACAGTTTATTCACTTTGTATCCCAGCTGTAGCCCCCTCCCCCATTCTCTCCCAATCTCACCCTACCTCTTCTTCTCCTCACCTGGTTCTATAATAGGGGAGGTTCTCTTCTCTGTCCATCTGACCTAGTCTATCAGGTCTCATCAGGACTGGCTGCATTTTCGTCCTCTGTGGACTGGTAAGGCCGCTCCCCCCTCAGGTGGAGGTGATCAAAGAGCCAGCCCCTGAGTTCATTTCAGAAGCAGAATCTGTTCCCATTACTAAGGAACTCTCTTGGATCTATATCTTTATATGCTCATATTAAAAAAAAATCCTAAATGCAATTATTTAACATCTACTTGAGGACTTTCAGAAAAGGGCACCCAAGGAAGCTCAGAACAGAGTAAAGAAACTGATCAGGATCTGAATGCACGTTAATGAATTAGGCAAGAGAACTACTAGTTCATTGAAAATATTAAGAATTTATGAATATCAAAATTATTAAACCACCAGAAAACATTTTTCCACTGTACCTTTAGCTTCCATAGGTTATTGCACCTACCACATTAATTATTCTCCAATGGTGACATTCTTGTTTTTTCTGTATCTATGCAATTCTCTTTATCTCAGGTTTCAGATAGTTGAGTTTGATCTGTGAATTCTGTGCTTGTGTGTGTGTGTGCATGCACCTGAGTTGTGTATGTGGGGGATATGTGTATCTATATATGTGTGTTGTGTGTGTTTAAGTTTTATATTTAGTGTACTTAATGTAACTGAACAACTTTTTATTCTCATTATTTTATAAATTTCTCCCAAACTCTCTTCAAATGCTCTTTTAATCCATTCTCTTTCCTTTTAATTTTTGTTCATATATGAGCTTTATTGCTCCTGGAACCTTGGATACTCTCTCATCATCTCCTCCTCCTGCTCCTGTGCCTCCTCTCATCCATGCCCTCCTTCTGCTTCCTATCCCCTCTCTCATTGTCCTGATATTATCCATATTTACTTTCTTGCTTCTTCTTTTTCCTCTTGGTGTAAAATTTCACTAATAGTTATTACTCAAACATTAACTTACTGTATATTTCATTGGTTTGGGCTTTATCAACATTTTCATTTATATCTTTCTTATGAATGTACATATATTATATATAATATTATATATACATGTACATACAGTAAAATTCACACTTATTTTATAGTGTCATTTGACAAATTTCCCTTCTTTTCTTTGAAATCATTGATCACTCTTGCTTTCTTTGTTAGGTCTTTTAGCCAACAAGTAATAATTATTTTAAATTCTGTAGAGATTTGAATGTGTGAATCATATTTAAGTCTAGTTTTGTTGACTGACTTAGTTTTCTTTCTTTGTGTTTCTCAATAAAATACACTTACATTTTTAAAATAGTGGAAATGCCATTGGTGCCTGTAATTGACATCATATTCCTTCTTTAAGCCTTTTAAGTCTGACTTGATTTAACAAACCATATCAAAGATATGAATTTTTGTCTTCATTGTTTCTATGCTTTTCCTGTGTATGCCATTGCAACAGACACCTGAAATATCCAAATCTTTTCAAATATGCTTAGTGACTATGATTAAGACAGTTTCGTTTTCCTATCTCATTCTATCTCTCTATGTGAATGCTGTCACCTGCCATTCTACTCTGCATGTGCTGGTAATCTGTAAATCATGTAGTATTCTTTATTTCAGTTTTTCTTGGGGGCTCAGATTGGGTTTTTGAAGATCTTGCCCTTACCTAGTGCCAGATTCTTCTAATTGTCTGGCGTTATGAATTCTTCCAGTTCTTCTAGCATGGATATAGAATATTTATATTTTATTTATTTATATATTTTATTTATTTATTTATTCATTTATCCGGTGCAACTTGTCTTCCACACCTGCATGAAACAGACTGAGTACAATGACACTTCACTAAGGCAGAAGCTGTAGTCGTGGATGAAGGGAGCAAAAGTACATAAGATGCCTTTTGGCTCACTTTATGCTCTTCACCATTCTTGTCTTCTATCATAGGGAACATTTTCTCTTCTCTTCCAGCATTTTCTTTATCAGGTTTTATAATGCTACAAAGGCTGTGAATCCTCTGTGGGTTAATGCGCACTTGTGTATAAATACCATAATTCCCTGTTAGCATTTCATCAAAACTTCTACTTGAGTCACTTTTACTTAGTATGTGCTGTCTGGTGCATCCCGAGGATGGAGGTGCTTGTCTCCTGACCATCCTGGAAGCTGTGTATATCTTTTTGTTTCAGTTTAGCTTTTCACCCTATGAGAAAGATCTTTGATCAGTTCAAATAATTATGATTCCACAAATTGTCTGGCTCTCATGTTTGTTCTGTTTTGTTTTTTGTTGTTTTTAGAATGCAGTATTCTCATTTATTTCCATATCAAAGTAAAAGTAAAAAGTGATCAGTGATGTTTTAAAAAGGAAATTCATAATGTAACTAATATTTTAACACAATTTATATCAATGTAGTTCCTTGAAATGTATGATTAGGTGAGAACATAACTAGAACCATAAATAAATCTAGAGGCAGCTGTCAAGGAGACTGAAGAAGTCATCCTCTATCTAGACAGGAATCCTAATGGTAGGAGGGTAACATCAATCTACCCACAAAACTTTGACCCAAATTTACCCTTCCTTCCAGGTGTACAGGAATAAAGATAAAACAGAGATTAAGTGAATTTACAGCAAATTCCTGGCCTAACCTGAGACTCACCCCATGAGAGAAAGCTAATCCCTGACACTCTTAACAGTATTCTGCTATTCTCAAAAGGAGCCTAGCATAGCTGTCTTCTGAAAGGTTCCACCCAACAGCAAAACAAAACAGATGCTGAGACTCACAGCTAAACATTGGGTGAAGTGTAGGGAGTCTTGTGGAAGAGTAGAAGAAAGGAAAGAATGCAGGAGTAGGCAGGAGCTCCACAAGAAGACCAGCAGAGCCACCTAACTAGGATGGATAGGGATTTCCAGAGAATAAAGCACAAACCAAAAAACCATACATAGACTGGACCTACACCCCTATACAGGTATAACAGATATGCTGTTCAGGTTTCATGTGAGAGCCTTACTAATGGGAGATGGGGCACTGTCTAACATGGAGTCTGTTGCCTGCTTTCTGATTATTTTTCTCTGGTGGAGCTGCCTTGACAAGCAACAGGGGAAGAGGACTTGCTCAATCCATGCACATTAATAACCTGGGGTGGTTGATTGGGTGGATAGGTGGGTGGCTCTCCTTCTCTAAGGAATAGGGGAAGGTAGAGGAAAGAAAAAAGAGGGAGGGAATGGAGAGGAGAGGAGGCAGAGACTACGATCAGGATATAAAGTGAAGTAATTAATTAAATAATTAATTAAAATTAAAAACAATTTCAATATGGTAGAAGGGAAAACAATTTTCTTGAATTTTTCCAAGGTGTACCATCATTCAGTGTTTGCCATTCCTTCCCTTCAAATTCTCCCCAGCGTGCAGACACACACACACACACACAGACACACACACACACACAGAAAGAGAGAGAGAGACAGACAGACAGACACACACACATTCCATCTCCCCTATTTTTCTTTGATTTTTTTCTACTATATCTTATTAGTGTTGTCAACATGTGCATGAATGTGAAGCAATCTATGGAAGCATGTTAGACCTACAAGGAACTGCACCCTCAAATAACAATACTTTTCCATTTTCCTGCTGCACTCAATTGCCAATAGCTCCTAAGAATAGAGTGAGCCACTGAAAACAGCTTCGTCATCAATGAGAAATCTCCATAGCTTGATCTTGTATGGGCTTGAACAGGTGTCTACAGTTGCTGTGAGCTCATGAATACAATGTTCATGCCATATGCAGTAGACAGAATTTTTAAAGCAGTTCTCAACAACCTCTAGCTCTTACAAATTTTCTACCCCCTCTTTCAGGATGCTCTTTAAGTCTTGGATGGAGGAATAAGATATAGATATCTTATTTGGCTTAAGTACTCTGTAGTAATTTTTTTGAACTATCTCACCCATTGTAAAATGAAGCTTCTCTGATGATGGCTTAGAGCTACAATGGGAATAATATTGATGAATTTTCTCTAGACAGACTTTGTATAGCTTCCTAATCATTAGGATGGAAGCTCTCAGGTCAATAACAGCTCGATTTCCCCATATCACATGACCCAAGTATGTGGCCTATCCAGCAATGAGATTTGACCATTAAGTTCAGTAAATCATCACTCTCATAGCTTAAAACATTACGTTTATTAAGACATTAATTTTTAGACTATCCCAAGTGGAAAAAAACACCGGAGGGAACATGGAATGTATGACATGAAGCTTAATATACCAACCTTCATTTATACTATATCCAAGAAATTACTGAAATACAGATGAATGGATGTATTACAATTACAATATGCAGAGAAATTTAATCAGAATAGAGAAAATAAAAGAACAGGTTTTTTCATAATGATTTCTTCCAAAGAGCAAAGTATCTCCATTTATGTTTTCATTACAAAATTCAGATACATTAGCAAACAAAGAATTACCTCTATCAACAAAGCAAATATTTAGTAATTTGTGTTTTGGAGAAATGGAAAAGAATATAAACAGATACCTCATGTTAGGTCTCAAGACAAGGACTATTTATGAAAGTTTATTTCCCCTTTCAGTCGCTCTGCTCATTTATATGTGGGCAACACTGTTGATTAAACAAACATCTAAACACTATCTTATTAATTCTGTACACTTGTTTCTGCTTGTAAACACTCCCGAAGTGTCCTTGATAAATACATCTAAGTATTTACGAGGATTATTTTCAAGAATATATCAAGATGTCGCATGATAAAACACAGTTACTTTCCATCTTAAGGGTCATGAAGCAATGAAGGTGTTCTTCATGGTTTATACTACTGAGCATCGGGTAATATACACATGCTTCCATAAAGGAGAAAAGGTCCTCCTTGTTCACCTGCTCTGTCATTTGTATTTAATGCTGTAAAGTTGTATCCTTCTTACAATGGATGATTAATTAAATTTTACTATTTGACTTTATTTTTGAACACTGAAAGTCACCAACCAAGTAACCATTTAGAAATTGCATATTGGCTATTACGGATAAAGTTGCTACAAATATGCTTGAACAAATGTCCTTGTTGTATATTGTGGCATATTTTGGATATATGCCTAGGAATGCTGTAGCTGGATTTCAGGTAGCACGATTCCTAATAGTCTGAGAAAGCTCCACATTGAATTCCAAAGTGGTTGTACATGTTTACATTCCCACCAGCAATGGAGGAGGGTTCCCCTTTCTCTACATCCTCTCTAGCATGTGTTGTCACATGAGTTTTTGATCTTAGCCATTCAGATAAGTGTAAGGTGAAATCTCGGGGTCATTTTGATTTGCATTTCCCTGATGATAAGCACATTGAACATATCTTTAAGTGTTACTCTGCCATTCAATATTCCTCTATTTACAATTCTCTGTTTAGCTCTGTACCCATTTTTTAACTGGATTAATTGATCTGTTGCTCAACCATGTTGTAGCACTTTATTCATAATAGCCAGAATTCAAAAACAACCCAGATGTCCCTTAATTGAGGAATGGATACAGAAATTGTCTAAAATTTATACAACGGAATACTACTAAGCAATTAAAAACAAGGAAATCATGAAATTTTCAGGCAAATTGTGGGAAACTAGAAAAGATCATCCTGAGTGAGGTATCCCAGAAGCAGAAAGACACACAGGGTATATACTAACTTATAAGTGGATATTAGATATATAATATAGGATAATCACACTAAAATATGCCCACATATAAAAGTTAAAATAGAAGGGAGATCTTGGGAAAGATGCTCAGTCCTCATTCAGAAAGACAAATGGGATAGACATCAGAAGAGGGAGAAAACAGGGAACAGGACTAGAGCTTACCACAGAGGGCCTTTGAAAGACTCTAACCAGCAGAGTATCAAAGGAGATGCTGAGAGTCTTTGCCAAACTTTGGGCAGAGAGGGGAATCTTATGAATGAAGGGAAGGTTGAAAGAACTGGAGAGGATGGGAGCTCCATAAGGAGAGCAACAGAACCAAAATATCTAGGCCTAGGGGTCTTTTCTGAAATTGATATTTCAACCAAGGAGATAATCTAGAACCCAAGTGGGTTCCCTAGTAAGGGGAACAGGGACTGTCTCTGACATGAACTCAGTGGCTGGCTCTTTGATCACCTCCCTCTAATGGAGAAGCAGTCTTACCAGGCCACTGAGGAAGACAATGCAGATTGTCCTGATGAGATCTGATAGGCTAGGGTCAGATAGGCTGGTAGGAGGAACCCCCCATCAGTGGACTGTGGAAGGGGCATGGGAGGAGAGGAGGGAGGCAAGGTGGATTTGGAAGAGGCCAAGGGAGGGAGCTACAGCTGGGATACAAAGTGAATAAATTGTTGTTGGTATAATGTTTTTTTGTGGAATATATAGGATTTACCCTTGTTCATTCTAACACTGATCTCTCTACCCCACTCTCTGGTTTCAATCTGGACATTGCATTGTGATGATTGTTCTAAGCACCACCTGTCTCAAGTTTGTATAAACAGGGCACATTTTTTTTTTCTCTATATTGTCAAGTAAACATCCAGTCAGTGCTGAGCAATGGAGAGAATAGGGTGAGACATTCTGTTCCGGAGGGAAGGAGGAGGAGGCGAATGCGAGGAGACAGAGAGGAGAGATCAGGAGTAGAGGACATGGAACTATGAGGAGAGATGAACAGGACCTATAATACATGACTGAAAGCAAGTATAATGTGGGAAATCTGAATGAGAGGAACCTATACAGTCTTAAAGGTTTAGGATGGAGTAACTATTGCCTAGCATTGTGCTCTAAGTTAATTAATTAAGTCCTAGTCTCTGTGGTAAATTGGGTATACAGCTGGTGTAGGAATAACTGCTGCTTAACTAAAAGATACATCAATAATGAATATTAATATTAAGCAATAAATAACATACGTGGCAGAATTTACAATAACCTAGCAAGAAGTTACATAGAAAGTAAAACTATAGAGCAGTTGTTATTATTATTTTTATTTCTGTCCTTAAAAACAAAGCAAAAGAAGTTCATAAACTAGGAGCTCACAAATTCCTGATAAGACAAAACCCCTACAGAGCAGCAAGGCTCCCAGCAAGCTGCAGAAAAACAAAAGTTGACACATACAAACCCCAGAGAGGCAGTTTCTTTAGGAAAAGAAAAACAGTAGCTCTTTAACAAGGAAATTTCTCAAAGACAGACTTTGCTAGCCAACTAAGAAAGCAAAATTCCTTTGAGAAGGGGTTCAGATCAGAGTTGCAAGCATTTGTGGACCCCGTAACTTCCCAGAATGAGGAGTGGGTCAGGATACAGTGAGGGAAGCAGAAAACAAAACAAAACAAAACAAAACAAAACAAAACAAAACAAAACAAAACAAAAAAACCTCTCCCTGGAAGCAGGGACAGACAGAGAAAGCCTCAAGCATCTGAACTGGGTAAGGCCTGAAAGGCAAGATGGGTCTAATCCTAAGAAAGTAAAGTCTCTAGGGAAAAGTTTTGAGATTTAAAAGGATAATTTTGTATGTTGACAATGGAGGAAGACACAATGACACAGTGCTTCTGGATACCATTTGATTTTGTTTCTTTTAGCATACAAATACTTTTTTCACTTATTATTTCAATTGGTTCAGCATTTTAGACTGTTCCAAATAAGACTTCTATTAATCCTGAAAAACTTTAACATTTAAAGACTGAATCACAAATGTTAATGCTTGCTTCCCAATTTCCTTTCAGCCCCAACAGGATTTCTGCATCCCCAAAAATCAGCTAGAAAAAAAATCCATGAGAACAATATTCAATTCCTTTTAAAGGGGGTTGGGTAGGCTTTTGCTTGTTTTATGGGACTATGAATGTTTGTTGTCATTGGGAGATGGTTGGTAGGTTTTAATGATCTTATTCAGAGACGAAATAAGGTTAGGATATTAGGTAATGCAAGTTAATTGTTAATCAACTCATAGTCATGTCAGACACCAGTCTAATATATCACAGGAGTGTACATCCTAGGTTTAACAGATATGATTTTGTAGACAGGTCGATTACATTAAGATCGGAAAGTCTTCAAAAACTTTAGAGTCTTACAGAATATGGCATTTAAAAATGTCTTTATTATTTTAAAGATTCTTTTTGGATAACTCATAAAATTTTTATATGTTTCTTTTTTCTTTTTATTAAATTCTTTATTAATTACACTTTATTCACCTTATATACCCCTGTAGTTCCTCCCTCTTCCCATATCATTCTCTCCCTTCCTCCCCCTTCTGCACCCCAGTCCCTCCCCAAGACCACTGATAGGGGAGGTCTTCTTTTCCTGGAACTGCCATGGGCTACATCTGTGCAGGGGTCCTAAGTTATCTCCATGCATGGTACTTCGTTGGACTATCAGTCTCAGGAAAGACCTCTGTGCTTAGATTATTTGATTCTGTTGCTCTCTTGTGGAGTTCCTGTCCTCTCCAAATCTTAGTATTTCACACATCTTTCATAAGATTCCCTGCACTCCGCCCAAGTGTTGGCCATAAATTTCAGCATCTGCTTTGGTAGTCTGTAGGGCAGAACCTTTCCGAGGCCCTCTATGGCAGGCTCCTTACTTGTTCCCTGTTTTTTCTTTCTTCTGATGCCCATCCTCTTTGACTTTCTGGATAGGGATTGGGAATTTAAGAGTCCTCCCTCTTGATTTGTTTCTTTAGATGTACAAATTTTAGTAGGTTTATTCTATAGTACATGTCTATACGAGTGAGTATATACCATGTGTGTTTCTGCTTCTGGGATAGCTCACTCAGAATGATCCTTTCCAGTTCCCACCATTTACCTGAAAATTTCATAATATCCTTGTTTTTTTTATTGCTGAGTAATATTCCATTGTGTAGATGTACCACAATTTCTGTATCCATTCCTCAGTTGAGGGGCATCTGGGTTGTTTCCAGCTTCAGTCTATTACAAATAAAGCTGCTACAAACATGGTTGAGCAGATGTCCTTATTGTGTACTTGAGCCTCTTGATCTTGAGAAAAAGTGCTCTTCCTAATTGTCTGAGGAAATGCCAGATTGATTTCCAGAGTGGCTGTACAAGTTTATATTGCCACCAGCAGAGGAGAAGGGTTCCCCTTTCTCCACAACCTCTCCAGCATGTGTTGTCAATTGAGTTTTTGATTTTGGCCATTCTGATGGGTTTAAGGTGAAATCTCAGGGTTGTTTTGATTTGCATTTCCCTGTGAGTAAGGATATTGAGCATTTCTTTAAGTGTTTTTCTGCAATTCAATATTTCTCTACTGACAATTCTCTGTTTAGCTCTGTAACCCATATTTTCATTGGATTACTTGATTTGTTGCTATTTTTTTTAGCTCTTTATATATACTGGATATTAATCATCTGTCAGATACAGCGTTGGTGAAGATCCTTTCCCAATCTGTAGGTGGTCGTTTTGTTCTGACAGCAGTGTCCTTTGCTTTACAGAAGCTTTTCAGTTTCATGAGGTCCCATTCATTGATTGTTGCTCTTAGAGCCTGTGCTGTTGGTGTTCTGTTCAGGAAGATGTCTCCTGTGCCAATGAGTTCAAGGCTCTTCCCCACTTTTTCTTCTAAGCAGTTTAGTGTGTCTTGTTTTATATTGAGGTCTTTGATCTACTTGGACTTTAGTTTTGTGCAGGGTGATAAGTATGGATCTATTTGCATTTTTCAAAATGTAGACATCCAGTTAGATGAGCATCATTTGTTGAAGATGCTGTCTTTTTTCCATTGAATGGTTTTGGCATCTTTGTCAAAAATCAGGTGTCCATAAGTGTGTGGATTTATTTCAGGGTCTTCTATTTGATTCCATTCATCCACCAGTCTGTTTCTATGCCAGTACCATGGAGTTTTTAGTATTGTTGCTCTATAGTACAGCTTGAGATCAGGGATGGAGATACCTCCAGAAGATCTTTTACTGTAGAGAATTGTTTTAGCAATTCTGGGTTTCTTGTTGTTCCATATGAAGTTGAGAATTTTTCTTTCAATTTCTGTAAAGAATT
>JAQQSO010002298.1:0-14484 GCA_028658305.1 Pachyuromys duprasi | reverse complement strand
GCCAGCCCTGAGGAGACAGGATAAGCTGGGGTTGGATAGAAGGGGAGGAGGTCCTCCCCTGTTGGTGGACTTGGAGGGGGCGGGGAGGAGGGAGATGAGGGAGGGAGTGGGAGGGTAGGAGGGAATGAGGGAGGGGGCTACGCCTGGGATTCAAAGTACCTAACCTGTGATTGATATAAAAATAAATAAATTAAAAAAAAGATCTATTCTACAAGTTGAAATACTTACCTCACGATATTATAGGGCCAAGAACCCGTGGCTAAATAGGTCATAGATTCTAAAGGAGAATTTCCTACTTAACCCTGCTAACAGGCCACAGTAGTAAACTGAGTCCCTATGACTTATGGCTGTATCCATAGATTAGTTCATCTCTCAACCCTCATCAGACAAGCGTTTTTGTTTTGGTTTGGGTTTTCTTTTTTTTTTATTATTTTTGTTTTTCAATGGATGGCAATTAACACAGAGACCCACTTCTGGTAAACATCGAAAGAATCAGAGACTGCAGAATGCTCAGCCCTAATAGGGCATCTATATCAAAACCACTGCTCCCAGGACTCAGGGATCCCAATGAGAGAAAAGGCAAAAAGAAAGTAACAGCCAGAGGAGGTAGATGACTAGAGTAAAGCGGTAGGGCAGTTGCAGATATGAACGCACAGAAGTTGTGGCAGTATTCACAAGGCCTTTGGAAACTCAAGGAAAAACTGTACCATGAAGAAGAAAGGTGGGAACAGAGCCCTACCCCTAGCAAAGGAGTTACTGGTGATTGATAGCTGCTGGAAGAGGGAGAGTCCATTTTCTTTAATGGTGTGGCCATAGGCCACAGATCCAAGATTATACTCTCAGCACAAATGGTACTTAATGGGTCAATAAAAAGGACACAAAACTGAGTGGGTAGAGAAAGTAGGACTTTTGGAGGGGAAGTGAATATTATCAAAATTCACTGTAGGAAGTCCTTAAAGAACTAACAAAAAAAATAGTAAAGGAAGAAGAGTCAGGAAATGAGAAGAGGGTAGTTATAGAAATACAGCCTAGAGAACAAGGAAGAGAGGACAGGGGTGGAAAAACCAGGAGTAGGTAAGAAAGAAGGAAAATGGAAGAGAAGCCTGGGATGGAGATTTCCTTACCAAAGAAGATAACCACAAAGCACCAGCCCTTCCATAAAAGAGATGCACAAAGATTGAGAAGACTTGGATTTTCTTTTCGTATGAGGCTTAAACATAATTGTATTGGCAGGAGGTGGAGGAAACAGAAACTGAAAACCATTTGGTTTCCATTGAAACCAATTGGTTGCATTTAATTTGGATAAGAGTGAATTGGTCAAGATAATTAGTTTAAAGTGATGGCCTCATAAAACAGTTCTATTCTCTATCAACTTATATTTCCTAAGTCAATGAATTTTAGGGAATTGTGAAGAAATCCTCAATCTTAAGACCATTTTTCAGAACATTATTTCCTACTGTCTTTAACTTCACTGTATTAAAAGTTCTAGTTCCTTTGTGAGTTTTGTATTAGAAATATCTTAATTTTAAGAAGCTATGACCCACAAGAAAATATGGATGTGCCACTGTGAAAAAATAAGCACAAGCTAGTAGTTGCCATTCATTTTTCTTCTGTTTTTGTCTCTTAGCTAAGTATAGTTACATTATAAAATATAGAAGGTACACATGATAAAATGTTTTAAGTCAAACTTTCTATAGGATCTTACCTTGTACCTTAAGGTTTTCTTCCTGATGTTAAAATAAAATAAAACCCCATTATCAAATAAATCATTAATGAAAGAAAGCTATTTTAAAACTTCATAATCCCAATAATTGGGAGGCATCTCTGACTATCTGCTGGCATTCTCAAACAACAAAAATAACTAAAGTTACTGCACTTCCTGGAGCTCTGCACCTCTGTATTGATGAGTACCAGCAACACCTCGATGCTCTGAGCAGATGAGTTACATCTTCTGTTCTTCAACCTGCAGTTTCATGTTAATTCAAGCAGCAACCATAGGTTCCAGTTCCCATCCAGGGACCTGTATTTCCTGTGGACTCATCTAGCTTTGAACCGGGAGAGGCCAGCTCATAGTCGCTGCTATTGCTCATTTATTGCTGGGAAACTTATGTTTCATTTAATTTACCTTATTTTTCTTCATTTCATGAGTTTCAGTGTACTTGGCGGTAACAAAAATTTCAAGAAAAGTAACTACCCTGAAGGATTCGCTTGTATGCTAGAAATGAGCAAAAGGCATTTCAACTTGGATTAAAGAACTAAAGGTGGAAAATACAGAATGTTCTCCAAGGAAACTGAGAGGAGAGTGAAAGGTAATGATGAATAGTTGGCACTATAGATCAGTAGGGAGGCAAACCAGTAAAACCAAACAGATTCTGAAAACATTACTCAGTCATGGTCTCACAAGCCTTTAATCCCAGCACTCGTAAAACAAATGCATATGGATCTCTGTGATGTAAAGTGCAGCTTGATCCAGGACAGCCAGTGCTACAGAATAAGATCCTGTCTCAAAATAAATGAAAAAAATATATTTAAATAATAAAATCAGTTTTAGAGATCACATTGTGTAGTAAGACTTGGAGAGGACAGAAGCTCCACAAGGAGAGCAACAGAACCAAAAAGTCTGAGCACAGGGGTCTTTTCTGAGACTGATACTCCAGCCAAGGACCATACATGGAAATGGCCTGGAACCCCTGCACAGATGTAGCCCATGGCAGCTCATGGCAGCTCAGTCTCCAAGTGGGTTCTATCATAATGGGAACAGGGACTGTCTCTGACATGAATTGATTGGCCTACTCTTTGACCTCCTCTACCTGAGGGGGGAGCAGCCTTACCAGGCCACAGAGAAAGACAATGCAGCCACTCCTGATGAGACCTGATAGGCTAGGGTCAGAGGGAAGGGGAGGAGGACCTCCCTTATCAGTGGACTGGGGGAGGGGCACAAATGGGGAAGAGGGAGGGAGGGTACGATTAGGAGGGGAGGTGGGAGGGAGCTGCAGTGAGGATACAAAGTGAATAAAAATAATTAAAAATAATGAACATAGAAAAATAACATCATTTGGATCTCATGTATTCTTTTATTGACAGTCAATAATAAACTTCCTTATGTGCTAAATAAAAAAATTTACAGGAATAAAGGCATTTCTTCATCTTTTTAATGTTCAGAAAAAAGAAAAAGATCACGTAATATGGCTTGTGAGAACAGGACTGAATGAAAGAAACTGACCTGAAGAGGAACTTTTTAAAATTTATTTATTTATTATTTACAGTTTATTCACTTTGTATCCCAGGTTTAGCCCCCTCCCCCATCCCCTCTCAATCCTACCTCCATCCCTCAACTCCTCCCCAAGTCCACTGATAGGGGAGGTCCTTCTCCCCTTCCCTCTGACCCTAGCCTATCAGGTCTTCTCAGGACTGCCTGCATTGTCTTCCTCTGTGGCCAGGTAAGGCTGCTTCCCCATCAGGGGGAGGTGATCAAAGAGCCAGCCCATGAGTTCAAGTCAGAGACAGTCCCTGTTCCCATTACTAGGGAACCCACTTGGAGACTGAGCTGCCATGGGCTATATCTGTGCAGGAGTTTCAGGCCATCTCCATTTGTGGTCCTTGGTTGTAGTATCAGTCTCAGAAAACACCCCTGTGTCCAGATTTTTTGGTTCTGTTGCTCTCCTTGTGGAGCTCCTGTCCCCTTCAGGTTTTCCTATCTCCCCCTTCTTTCCTAAGATCCCTGCACTCTGCCCAAAGTTTGACTATGAGTCTCAGCATCTGCTTTGATGCTGGGTAGAGTCTTTCAGAGGCCCTCTGTGGTAGGCTCCTGTCCTGTTCCCTGTTTTCTCTCTCTTCTGATGTCCCATTTGCCTTTCTGGATTAGGATTGATCATCTTACTGAGAATCCTCCTTGATTAGCTTCTTTAGGTATACATATTATATAGGATAAACATACTAAAATCTGTGAATATGAAAGATTCTAGGTAAGTTTCAAAACTTCATAGTTCAATGGGTGAGCATCCACCTGTAGTGGTGCACTATAAATCCCTAGTACTTTTCCTGGATATAACAACCTATGAGCAAGTCCTTTGCATGCTTCTTTCAAGAATTAGAGCAGTTTCATACTTTGTACTATGATTCTAGCCACAAAGTAACAAACAGTGTTTTGCTTTTTTTTTTTTTTTTTTTTTTTAACAAGCAGTGCTTTTTTTAGTACTAACTTACACGGTAATCCTTGGTGAGTTTTAGAGTACAGAAGCCTGTGAAATTCTTATTTTGTTGTATCACTTTGGTAACATCCATATCTCTTCTCTCACCCTGGATTATAATCTTTTCAGGGAAAATCACAATTTATTTTTAAAAATCAGGGCAAATCACATTGATCTTTGTAACTCCCACACATCTTGGCAGAGCGCCTGTCAAAATGAGACTGCTCTACAAAGAAAGCCCACTGAAACCAAAAGCTCCGCAGCAAAGGTTAGGAGTATGGTACCGTTTTCAGCTATTCACTGTGAAGAGGACTGAAAATTTCAGAATGAAACTATGAATTGACTTGGATTGAAACACTGTAATGAATTTTAAATCCAGAAGCCATCCAATTTTCATTTTTCCTTCAAGTCAGAGCTTGCAAAGCACTTGCCGAATTGAATAGACCTTTATTTATTTACCTTTTCACACTGTTGGGTGAAATGTGAATTTCGAGTAGTGGCTTTCATTGATTTCTGTCAGGCCAGACAATGATTTGTTGAGTTAGTCTCTCGTTTCAGGAAGATAGAAAGAAAGCTGCTGTATCAACCCTTCTCCTTTTCCAGCAAAAAATATCTGGAAAGAAATTGTTCTGCATTGTCTCCTAAAAAGGATAAGATCTACATGTTGGAATATAAGCAACATGGATCATCTCCTTGGCCATTTAAAATTTGCTATAAATCAGAGAAATAAAGACTGTCACATATTTGCAGTTCCTTAGTGGTTTACATTGATGGTGGTCTAGAATGACCGTCTCTCCACCAATCAACCAGAAGGAAAAACACAGTTCACAAAGTCATCTGGCCTATGATCTGCCAGATTTCCTCTCACAGATGACTAACATCAGAACAAGCAGATAGATGTAAACAGAAGGACACAAACCACCAGCAAACATGGAACTCAAAACAACTTTACAGACTTGCGTCTTGGTCCCACCTTTTCCAATGAAAAAGCTCAAAAATACTAACATATTAGAGCACAGTCATTATAATGTTTTGAGGATTTAATCAGTGATGTTGAGATGAAAATTATTCCAGGGAACCACGTAAAATTTCTCAAAAAAAAAAACATTCATGAATCCCATGGCTGACCTCAAAGAAAGGGCACTGTCAGGAGCATGAGCCCTTGGTAGGATTGAGTAAGGTCGGAGACAATGTCCACACACAGATAATGGGCATGGACAAGTGTTTCTAGGGCAGAAACAAAGTAATGTTTCTCATCATGTTCTGGTGCTGTACATCTACTGAAACAAATGCAGTACTCATTAACAGGAGGAAAAACCACTAAAGTTACCACATCCACAAGAAGCACACAAGACAGTGATTGCCCAACAAACTGATGAGCTATAGAAAATACCCCTCTTCAAAAAGAAGAGGATGGTATACATATTAAAGACCCAAAGACTAGGCAGATATTTGCAAATGTCTCTATGGATGCTGAATGGGCTCAAAGAACAGGAAACAGCATGTGATGTTGTCTGTCTAGGTTCAATTCCATTCTACAGTTTTCTTTCCTGATCATGAGTATAGTTCTGTTGGTTAGTGACATTTTGGGAGAGGATTGCATGCAAGAGTATTCCTTTTGGAGGAGAATGTAATATTGGAGCTTCTGAGACTGGCAATAGATCTATGCTTAGGATTGAAACAGCAACAAATTAAAAGCCCTTTACCCCCAGGCTACTTATATGACCTTCTAAGTTTCCTTCACTCACATGCTCAATAGGCTCACCATATTATTTTCTGATCACAGAGTCAACACTTGGAATGCGCATTTCTGAAGGCACAGTGAGAACCAACTGCTTTTGTGTGCCTGTGTGGATAGATGTTAATAACCGTTGGTCCTTCAAGGTCTCATAGTGATATATAACCTGTAACCTCATTTTCCAGCCAAAGATAAAAGGGAAATCTGAAATGTGACATGGGCTATGCCATGTGTTTCTCCAAAACGAGGCTGAATTCAACATATTGAACATATTTCAGGAATAATGTTCCTCCAGGGCGGCTCGTTTCAGGAAAACATCTGGTAGTATTTCCTTTAAAAAAAGAAAAGAAAAAAACTTTTCATTGATTCTGTGTGAGTTTCACATCATACACATCAGTCCTGTTCATCCACCCCCCCCCATCCCTTCATATCAGTCTTTTGCTCTTACAACCTTCCCTCCCAAAATAAAAATCACACAAACAGGTAACCAACAACAACAACAACAAAATCACAGAAAACATCTTATTATGGAAGCTGTGGATTGTCACAGTATATCCCTCTGTCCAAACATCTTCACTTGCTTATAAATGTTTATTGCAATGAGTCATCGGTCTGGTGACACTGGCTTCTGTGACAATATTGGATCCTCATCAGGATTCCTCAGGATATCCTGTTGTCGCCCTGTGTCATGGAGATCTTGCAGGTTTGGATCAGCATGACTGGCCCTTTCATGCATCACAACCATTCACATATGATATAGGGTGGCTGAACTAGAAGCCCTAGATCTGGCCTGGAGTGGTAGCTGACCTGGCTCTCCCGCATCTGCACGCCCAGGCCAAGCTCTCCAGTACTGCCTAGTGCCACCACCCAGCGCTCATGCCCTCAGGCTGGCTCGCCCTCACTCATATTGTTAGAACCAGCTCCACTGCACTTCTCAGTCAAGGCATGGGGCCCACTCTCTTAAGCAGTACAGCCTGCAAGGCGCTGGGACAGCTCTATCATACACACTGTCAAACCCTTGGGGCTCTTCACCTGCACTGCTACCACCAGGATCAGGTTTGCTGTGTTGTCCCAGGTGTGCTCTAGGGCACGGACCCCTGCTACTGCTGTAGCCCCAGACTCAGACATGGCCCTCAGCAGCAGCTCGGGTTGTAACCTCACCATGCGCCTAAGTGGCAGGGCTGGACACTCACAATGAGCTACTCCTCTCCACCCTCCATTTCTTTTCACGCTCAAACTGCCCCGTGTCTCTTTTGCTCCCATCTGACCACCTCACACTCACTCACTGTAGTGGCTCTAGCACAGCTGGTGTGTCTCTAGATGACCTCCTCTATCCACAGTGTGGGCATGGCTGCACGCATGTGTCCATGCGCTGTGCCTTGCACTAGAGGATAGGTCTGTAGGTTGTAGGTGGTCCACAGGTCTCTTGTCTGTCTTCCTCCTTCTCCTTCCTCTGTGCCACCTAGTTTTGATTTGATTTGATTTGATTTTTATGAGTCGTAGCATAAAAGAGCTTTGGCTACCAAGCAAGGCATCAAAATAAGATGGAAAAAGGACTGCCGTCTGCTGTGCCCCTGACTGATAAATAAGAACTATGCTACCAGCAAGGTGTCTCTTTGCCCATTGCCAGGGGTCAGGGTGGGGAGGGTTTTTTGTTGTTGTTGTTGTTTTTAACTTAGGAGCCAATGCAAGCTAGCTAGGCTCCTTTAAACATAATTCAGAAGTTGTGGACTAGGAAATAATTCTAAAGAAATAATAAAGAGAGTTTCAGGCAGACAACCTACATCAGGAGAGAGCCCAGGATTCTTCAAGTGTGGATTGTGGATGGATTTTACCTTACAGTTGTTTGATTCAAGTCAGTTATCTGTGATGACTCACAATAGTACCTTAATTACTGTCTCTGACACTTTCTTTTTTTCATTATTACTATTCTTATTTATTACAGTTTATTCACTTTGTATCTGGGCTAAAGCCCCTCCCTTATCTCTTCCTGATCCCATCTACCCTCTTTCTTTCCCCTACCATATCCCTTCCCTAAGTCCACTGATAAGGGAGGTCCTCCTAACCTTCCATCTGACCCTAGCCTATCAGATCTCATCAGGACTGGCTACGATGTCCTCTTCTGGGCCTGGCAAGAAGAGGGGGAAGGTTATAAAAGAGCAGGCCACTGAGTCCATGTCAGAGACAGTCCCTGTTCCCCTTACTAGAATACCCCCATGGATACTGAGATGCCCATGGGTTACATTTGAGCAGGGGTCTAGGTCCTCTCCATGTATGGTCCTTGGGTCATTGATTCCTCAGTCTCTGCAGGACTCTTGGGCCCAGATATTTTAGCTCTGTTGATCTCCTTATGGAGCTCCTGTCTCAAAGCATTTAGCTCCCCTTCAATCTATATGAGCCAATAAGTAAATCTGGAAGAGGAGTCACTTTGATTACCTCACTTACATTAAATGCAGTTATATGTATACATTTGGATTATGTTTAGTCTACTAACTCCGCAGCACTACTTATAGCGAAAATATCTTGTTCTTAGCTTCCACCCAACCGGTCCAGTTACGTACTTGAAATATGTGTCCTCTGCCTCTGCTTAGACTATGGGAGTGCATGACTTGTTCAAGAAGAACATCATCCCCTGGATGGATTTTACATCTTTTTTTTTCTTCTTTTTATAACTTTTAGGTTTTATTTCTTCACAATATATTCAATATATATCTATTGAAGCCCCCTCCATCAACTCCCCCAATCCCACCCCTTTTCCCCTCATCCCCTTCCCCTAGTCCACTGAAAGGGGGAGTTTTCTACTATGGTCATCTGCCCATATTGTTAAGTCTCATCAGAACTGCTTGGGTCCTCTTCCTTCATGAGCTAGCCAGGCTGCATCATCAGGGGTGAGTGATCAAAGAGCAAGCAACCGAGTTCATGATAGAGGCAGCCCCTGCTCCCCTCACTCAGAGGGAGATCCATATGGAGACTGAGCTGCCAATTGGCCACATCTGAGCAGGGGGGTCTAAGTCCTCTCCGCGCATGGTCCTCCATTGTTGCATAAGTCTCTGCAGGACTCCCTGGTCTCAGATCTCTTAGTTTTGTTGGTCTCCCTGTGGGGCTACTGTCCCCTCCATGTCCCGCTAATCCCACTCCTCTCTTCTTCCATAAGACTCCCTGTGCTCTGCCCAAAGTTTGGCCCCGAGTCTCAGCATTTGCCTTGAGCCCCTGTTGGGTGAATCCTTTCAGAGGACCCTCTATAGTAGACTCCCATTCTGCTTCCTCCCTCCCACCGCTTCCAGTGTCTATTCTGTTCTTCATTCTGAATGAAATTTAAACATCCTCCTTAGGGTCCTCCTCAGAGTTTAGCTTCTTTAGGTCTGTAGATGGTTGTCCTATATTATATGGTTAATATTTTCTTATTAGTGAATGTATACTATGCCTGTCTTTCTGGGTTATCTCACTCAGGTTCCATCCATTTGCCTGCAAATAATAAATGGGACCTCATGAAACTGAAAAGCTTCTGTAAATCAGAGAACACTGTCAAAACAAAACTAGTCTACAGACTGCAAAAAGATCTTAACCAACCCTACATCCAATAGAGGATTAGTATCCAAAACATAAAGAACTCAAGAAATTAGACACCAACAAACCAAATAATCCAATTTTAAAAATGGGGTGCAGGGCTAAGCAGAGAATTCTCAACAAAGGAATACAGAATGTCAAAGAAATACTTAAAGAAATGCTCAACATCCTTAGTCATCAGGGAAATGTAAATCAAAACAACCCTGAGATTCCATCTTACACCTATCAGAATGGCTAAGATCAAACCCACAAGTGACAATAAATGCTGGAGAGGATGTGGAGAAAGGGGAACCCTCCTCCATTGCTTATGGGAGTGCAAACTTGTACAACCACTTTGGAAATCAGTCTGGTGCATTCTCACTACCTAAAGATCCAGCTATACCACTCCTGGGCATATACCCTAAAGATGCCCCACCATTCAATAAAGACATTTGTTCAGCCATGTTCATAGCAGCTTTATTTGTAATAGCCAGAATCTGGAAACAACCTAGATGTCCCTCAACGGAGGAATGGATACAGAAATTGTGGTACATCTACACAATGGAATTTACTTCTTTAATGACCGAAGCAGATCCCAAATGGCACGACTCAAAAATGAAGGCAAGGTAACTGCCTGTAGAGTGAACCTTGGGTCAATGGTCAAAAAGAAGTAGAAAAAGAAGAGGGAGCCAACCCCCTCCTGTTCCCACCACTCCCAACATGAGCTGCTCCACAGACAGAGACTTTGCACTAAGAGCCTGATAGCCTGACTGAGAAGATGCAAACACACATGAAGTTCAGATCTTGGTGGATTAAATGTCAGCCTCGGGTTTGGTAAACCTCTCTCTTCATGCCTTCTATTCTTCATTTGTCTTTTCCCTTGAGACTGGAATTCCCAAACATCAGTTCTTTAAATATTTGCCTGAAATTTGTTTTTCTTTTTTATTTATTTGATTTTTTTAAAATTCATCTATTTATTCACTTTACATCCCGATCATAACTCCAACCCTCCTCTCCTCCCAGTCCCACCCTTGTTCCCACTTCTTCCCTTCCCTCTCCCTCCTTTTCCACCCCTTAGGAAAAAGGAGGCCCTTCACCTACCCATCTCAGCACATCAAGTCGAACCAGGACTGAGCACATCGTCTTCCTCAGTGGCCTGGCAAGTCAGCCACATCTGGGGGGAAATGATTAAAAAGCATGCAACAGAATCCTTGTCAGAGACAGCCCCAGCTCCCTTTACTAAGGAACGCACATGAAGACCAAGCTACTGATCAGATACGTATGTGTAGGGGGCCTAGGTCCAGTCTATGCATGGCCCTTGCTTGGTGCTTCAGTATCCACAAGCCCTGCAGGGCCCTGGTTAGTTGACCCTGTTGTTCTGCTTGTGGAGCTCCTGTCCTCCCTGGGTCCTTCAATCCTTCCTCCTACTATCCCAAGGCTCCCTGCCCTCTGCCTGGTGTTTGACTATGAGTGTCAGAATCTGTTTTGATCCTTTGCTGGGTGGACCCTCTAAGTGGACAGCTATGTTAGGATCCTGTTGGCAAGCAGAGCAGACTGTTACTAGTGTCAGGGTTTGGCTCTTTCTTGTGGTGTTGCCAGAAACTGGTTAGACATTCCCTCAGTCTCTGCTCTATCTCTAACCCTGCACAGCTTGTAGGCAGGGTAAATTTGGGGTAGAAATTTTTGTGGGAGTCCTGGTGTCCCCCTCCCTATTTAATTTAAGATCATGGGGCAGAAACATAAGTAATAGAACTATCAGCCACTATACCGGATCCCTGGGGAAATAGTGAGATATTGATAAAATTCATTAATTGTACTTTAGAAGAATGTTGTAAGTAATGTTTGTAAGTTCATTCATCAAGATTAATGAGAATAAAAAATTGTATTCTGAAACATAGATATGGCTACAAAGGCCACAAATCCCTGAAGGGAAGAACCACAAAACATCAACAAAAGCTCATATTCATCATTTCACCTACTTCATAAAAATACAGTAGAGCTAACAGGTGAAACTCCCATTACAGTGAACTTATGTCCTACACAAATTGATTTCTTCTGCCTCAAACTTTATATACTTCTGGAATTTAGTCAAGTCACTGGACATGAAATTCTATGTCCAAACTCTCTAAAATGAATTAGTAAGTACAAATGACCACTTTCAATGCAGCTCAGAAAAATGATAGACATGACAAATTCTCTGGATGAGTGAGTCTTTGTGTAAATTGTGTCATTTCTTTTGAAAACAGATCAGGATATTTTAGAATAAAGGTGAGGGTGATAATTAAATGAACAAGTGTTGAGGCTACAGGAATTCAGTGATGAATAGGATTTAGTCCCTACCATTTCTGTAGCCAATTGAATAGAAGGGAAAATAAATAACAATTATTTTATAAGAGAATAACCTGTCATTGGGGAGATGGCAGACTTGGCCTGTGGAAAGAACATATTTCTTGTCACCTTCCCACTGTGTCGTCACATGTTAGAAGGTCAAGCAACCTCTTTAGAGCATTGCTGAAGAGAACACTGATTCAATTAATGAGCTCCTCATCCATATAAGCTAACTGGTGCCTTAAGTTCCTCCTAATACCACCATGGTGGTGATTAACTGAATTTGAGTGCAACACAAACATTAAACCATTCAGCAGTACATACAAAAGAGGCACATAAAATTTCCTTTCTCATCAAAGATCCTGTTATCTAAAAAACACATTTCATGATAAATATCTTTAGATATTATGGACAATTGCAAAGGAAGGGAATTTCCAACAGACACAGATACTTTCTCTGTTTAAAGATCACCTTAGAAAAATCTTGCCTGTTTAATCCATGCATGTTTACTGATTATGAAACAAACATAAACCTAAATCTCCCCAATGCCTTTCTTTTTTCTTTATTTTTAGTTTTCTTCTGAAGTAATCTTAACCAACTTTATTCACTCTAACAGTTTCTCTTAATTTTCAGTTTGAAAGTTCTGGGACGTTAAACAAAACATAACAAGACTCTTTTAAAAATATTATTTTACAGAGCTATTTGATGCATTTCTTTTATACACAGCGTGATGATTACCTCTCCAGGCTTTTTTCTTGTTTTTGCTTAGAGATAACTAGATGGGCAATTTTTAGGAGATAGTCACATTACTAAATGCTGAGCACATTTGGGGAAGCTTCAAGACCGTTTGTAACGCCACTGAAGACATTTTCAATAACTTATGCAATTTTGAAATGGAAAGTGTTCTTGGTGTTAAATTTTAGAAGCAATTTTGTTTGGAAATATTAGTGCATTCTGAAAAAAAACATCAAATCATACAGTGAAGGGGACAACAGCCTTTGCAGCTCTAGCTAGTGAGAGCCTTTCTGTCTCCTCACTTTAGTTGTTCTTTTCCTTAATGTTTTGAGAACTAGTGTTAGAGTATGGTATTTTATGTAAAGGAAGGTATGTAGATATTTTGGTTTATACAAGTGTATGTAAATATTTTATTAATTGTATGAAATAAAACATTAAAATTTTAACTGATACACACTCACAAGTTGAAAATATGTAAGAAGTTGAGTTGAGCTTTAGGCTATTTAGAAATTAGCAATATAGGAATTTATGGAAGCCTAGATAATTCACTGTGCAAGAGCTCAGCCCTTTCTCTTGCTGTCTGCTTCCTGCTTTCCTGCTACCTGCTTTCGCTTAGCAGGCATCATGTTACAAAGAAGCAGCTGTTGCCAGGAGCCATGCCCAGATGTGACTCAAGTCAGTGTAAAGGCTGATGGAAAAATAGGCCAACAATTCAAAATTTCTGAGGCATGTTACTTAATTTTAAATTAACGCCCTCCACAAAAAGAAAATTCTGAACTGAAAAAGGAAAATAAAAGATGTGAATAAAATATTAGAGGGGCATTTAATTATATTAAAGGGCCCTGCTCCATCATTAGGAATAAACTTTCAAAGAAAACACACTTAACTGTTTCACTGGTGTGGTTAAATAATAGCATTTTTGTTATTGTATATGCATAAATCAATAATAATTCAAACCCAAATTATTACAGAAGCAAACAAGGCAGACTTTTCTTAAACAAGTGATTCTTAAGATCGACTTAATCCCTCTGTCAGAAATAGGGTTGGTGAAAATCCTTTCCCAGTCTGTAGGCTGTCAGCTGTCATTTTGTTTTGATGACAGTCTTTTGCTTTACAGAAGCTTTTCAGTTTCATGAGGTCCCATTTATTGATTGTTGCTCGTAGAGCCTGTGGTGTTGGTGTTCTGTTCAGGAAGTAGTCTCCTGTGCCGATGAGTTCTAGAGTCTTTCCCACTTTTTCTTCTAACCAATTTAATGTGTCTGGTGTTATGTTGAGGTCTTTGATTGACTTGGACTTTAGTTTTGTACAGGGTGATAAATATGGATCTATTTTCATTTTTCTGCATATAGACATCCAGTTGGTCCAGCACCATTTGTTGAAGATGCTGTCTTTTTTTTCCATGGGATGGATTTGACTTCTTTATCAAGAAGTTAAAAAGCAACAAACCAAATAATCCAATTAAAAAGTGGGGTACGGAGCTAAACAGAGAACTCTTTGTAGAAGACTGTAGAATGGCAGAAAAACACTTAAAGAAATGCTCAATGTCCTTAGCCATCAGGGAGATGCGAATCAAAACAACCCTGAGATTTCACCTTATACCTGTCAGAATGGCTAAGATCAAAAACTCAAGTGACAACACATGCTGGAGACGTTGTGGAGAAAGGAGAACCCTCCTCCATTGCTGGTGGGAATGCAAACTTGTACAACCACTCTGAAAATCAATTTGGCACTTTCTTAGACAATTAAGAATAGTGATTTATCAAGATCCAGCTATACCACTCTTAGGCATATATCCAAAAGATGCTCAAGTACACAACAAGGACATTTGCTCAACTATGTTCATGGCTGCTTTATTTGTAATAGCCAGAACCTGGAAACAACCCAGATGTCCCTCAGTTGAGGAATGGATACAGAAATTGTGGTACTTTTACACAATTGAATACTACT
>JAQQSO010002297.1:0-14484 GCA_028658305.1 Pachyuromys duprasi | reverse complement strand
TTTTTAGTGCTTGAGGCCTAAAATAGTTGGGTGGGGAGGTCCAGTGGAAGAACTCGCCTTACCACATTCTTTACCCACATACTAGAGATACAGTTGCTAGGAAACTGGCCCATCCCCCTAGGGATGGATTAATGGTTTGGGGACCTTCCTATAGCCAATCAATTCAAAATGTAATGTTTTGACAAATAGATGCTTGCCAGGTAGGAATCGCCCCTGCCTTGGGCATGCTGGGAGGGAACAGAATCCTTAAATTACCCAACTAACCTGAGCATGGAGCTCTCGGCTCTTCACCGCTTCGGTGGTGGGGGCTGTGGGCCCAAGCTGCAGCTTGTAATGATTTATAATAAAAAGATCCTCATGTGATTTGCAAAAAAAAAAAAAGAAAGAAAGAAATTAGGGAAACAACACCCTTCACAATAGCCACTAATAACATAAAGTACCTTGGGGTGACTCTAACCAATCAAATGAAAGACCTGTTTGAGGAAAAACTTGAAGTCTCTGAAGAAAGAAATTGAAGAAGATATCAGAAGATAGAAAGACCTCCCGTGCTATGGATAGCTAGGATTAACATAGTGAAAATGGCCATTCTCCCAAAAGCAATTTACAGATTCAATGGAATTCACATCAAAATAGCAATACAATTCTTTGCAGACCTTGAAAGAAAAATACTCAACTTCATATGGACAAACAAATAATCCAGAATTTCCAAAACTGTACAACAACAGATCGTCTAGAGGTATCTCCATCCTTGATCTCATTCTGTAGTACAGAGCAATAATAATAACTGCATGGTATTGGCATAGAAACAGTATAGTGGATCAATGGAACCAAATAGAAAACCCAGAAATAAACCCTCACACCTAGGAAAACTTGATAAAGTTTTGGCTATTTGATAAAGTAGCCAAAACCATTCAACAGAAAAAAAAAGACAGCATCTTCAACAAATGGTGCTGGTCCAACTGGATGTCTATATGCAGAAAAATGAAAATAGATCAATATTTATCACCCTGCACAAAACTAAAATCCAAGTGGATCAAAGACCTCAACATAACACCAGACATATTAAATAGGTTAGAAGAAAAAGTGGGGCAGACCCTAGAACTCATCAGCACAGGAGATTACTTCCTGAATAGAACACCAACAGCACAGGCTCTAAGAGCAACAATCCATAAATGGGACCTCATGAAACTGAAAATCTTTTGTAAAGCAAAAGACACTGTCATCAAAACAAAACGACAGCCTACAGACTGGGAAAGGATCTTCACCAACCTTATATCTGACAGAGGGCTAATATCCAGTATATATAAAGAACTCAAGAAGTTTAAAAGCAACAAATCAAGTAATCCAATTAAAAAATGGGGTATGGAGCGAAACAGAGAACTCTCGTAGAAGATTGTAGAATGGTAGAAAAACACTTTAAGAACTGGTCAATATCCTTAGCCATCAGAGATATGCAAATCAAAACGACCCTGAGAAACTTACACTCATCAGAATGGCTAAGATCAAAAACTCAAGTGACATCACATGCTGGAGAGGTTGTGGAGAAAGGGGAACCCTCCTCCATTGCTAGTGGGAATGTAAACTTGTACAACCATTTTGGAAATCAATCTGGCACTTTCTCAGACAACTAGGAATAGTGCTTTCTCAAGATCCAGCTATACCACTCCTAGGCATATATCCAAAAGATGCTCAAGTATACAACAAGGACATTTGCTCAACTGTGTTTGTAGCAGCTTTATTCATAATAGCCAGACCTGGAAAAAACCCAGATATCCCTCAATGAAGGAATGGATACATAAATTGTGGTACATTTACAACAAGGAATACTACTCAGCAATTAAAAACAAGGAAATCATGAAATTTGCAGGCAAATTGTGGGATCTAGAAAAGAAAATCCTGAGTGATGTATCCTAGACGCAGAAAGACACACATATATACTCACTCATATGTGGATAATAGACCTATAAGATAAGACAGCATAAACATACTAAAATCTGTATACATAAAGAAGCTAACCAAGAAAGAGGACCCACAGTAAGAATATCAATCCTTATTTAGAAAGACAATTAGGGTGGACATTGGAAGTAGGAGAAAACAGGAAACAGGACAGGAGCCTACCACAGAGGACCTCTGAAAGACTCTACCTAGCAGTGTATCAAAGCAGATGCTAAGACTCATAACCAAACTTTGGGCAGAATGCAGGGAGTCATATGAAAGGAGAGAGAGTTAGTAAGACCTGGAGAAAACAGGAGCTCCACAAGGACCAAATATATCTGGGCAAAGGGGCTCATCTGTGACTGATTCTCCAATCAGGGACCATGCATTGTTATAACCTAGAACCCCTGCTTGGATGTAGGCCATGGCAGCTCACTATCCAAGTAGTTTCCATAGTAAGGGGAACAGGGATGGTCTCTAGCATGAACTCTATGCCTAGCTCCTTGACCTCCCCAGCCCCCCGTGGGAGGAGCAACCTAGCTAGGCCACAAAGGAGGACATTCCAGCCTGTCCTGGTGAGACCTAATAAGCTAGGGTCAGAAGGAAGGGGAGGAGGACTTCCCCTATAAGTGGACTTAGAGAGGGGTAAGGAGGAGATCAAGGAGACTCCACCATACAACATGCACATTTGCTCAGCTATGTCGTAGCAGCTTTACTCATAATAGCCAGAAACTGGAAACAACCCAGATGGCTTTCAACCAAAGGATGGATATAGAATCTGTGGTACATTCACACAATGAAATATTACTCAGCTATTAAAACCAAGGACATCATGAAATCTGCCTGCAAATGGATGGAACTAGAAAAGATCCAGAGTGAGGTAACCCAGACCCAGAAAGATACACATGGTATTTACACACTTATATGTAGATTTTAGCCATATGGTACAGGATAAGCACACTACAATTCCCAGATCCAAAGAAGATAAGTAACAAGGAAGACCCAAGTGAGAATGCTTAAATCTCACTCAGAGATTTAGAAGAAATAGAATAGGCAGCTGAAGCAGTTGAAGAGAGGGAACAGGGTAGGAGAGGGAATGGGGAGAGAAATGAGGGAGGAGATCAGACCTGGGGAAAGTGGGGTGGGAGGTCAGAGGGCTTGCAGAGAGAAAATAACCTATGTGTAGGGGTATCTCTGTGACAAGTTGGAGACCTAAGAGAGGGTAGGCTACCAGGAGGATATAGGGGTGACTCTGAAACTCCTGGTAGCAGGGGTCAAAGAGGCTGAAGAGGCTATCCTCTAACTAGAAAGGACTCCTATTGGAGGGAGGGGAACACCAAGTCACCCATCTGTACTCATATTTTACTCTGCTTACAAGGTGTGCCAGGATAAAAATAAAGCATAGGTTGAGAAAATGTCTGACCAATGTCTGGCCCAACCTGAAACCTGTCCTATGGGAGAGAGCCAAACCCTGACGATATTAACAATGCTCTGCTTGCAGATAGGAGCCTAGCATCGTTGTCCTCTGAGAGGCTTCACCCAGCAGCGGACCGAAACAGATGCTGAAACTCACAGCCATATATTGGGCAAAATGTAGGGAGTCTTGTGGAAAGGGGAGGGGAGGGAGAGAAAGATCCAGAGGGGACAGGAGCTCCATAAAAAAGACCAACAGAGCCAACTGACTGGGGCCCAGAGAGGGGGTTGGGAGGGACCTTTCAGAGACAGAAGTACCAGGCAATATTATATTGCTCACAACTCCAACCAGTTAATAATACAATTAAACTTAGGTCATGCCTTTATCACATAAACAAGAGTATGAAAAGTACACAGAGGGTCTGGAGAGCTGGCTCAGTGCTTAAGCAATTAACTAGTTTTAAATATTTTCAATGGGAGATAGAGAGATGGCTCATTGGTTAAGATCAATTGCTAATCTTCCAGAAGACCCAGGATTGGTTCCAAGCACCCACATGTTCAGGCCCACAGATATCTGTGACTCCAAGAGATACAACACTCATTTCTGGCCTCCACAGGCACCAGGCACACACACTATAAAATGCTGAAATTTCCACTATTTCTTCAATGTTAGCCTAATTCTTCCCTAGATTTAGGGAAGCTCTTTCTCTCTCCCTCTCCCTCTCTTGGCTTATGTAGCCTTGGCTATCCTGAATTAACTTTGTAAACCAGGCTGGCCTCAAACTCATAGAGATCCCCTGCTTCTCCCTCCCTATGTGCTGGGATTACAGGCACTTCCAGCTTAGAAAAGCTTTCTTAAAAACCTATATGCTAGTAAAGTAAGGGTGTCCAAAAAAGACATGTCCATGCTCTTCTGTGAAGCTTAAGGCACCAGGAGATTTCAAGATAATAACTGCTATATTGAAACTTACTTATTTACATATGAGTATTATCAAAATCATACTAGTTAATTTAAAGATCATTTGGCATATAACAAAGTAAATAAAGCACTTACCACGAACTGTGAACATTGATGTTCAAAACCCAGGATCCACTGAAAAGCCAGGAAGGAATGGTGGCCCATCTATAACCCCATCTCTGGAGGTAAGGAGCCCCAGAGCAAGCTGGTTAGTCAAACCAGCCCAAACCAGTAAGCTTCATGTTCAATGAGAACTTCTGCATCGAAAATTGAAGTGGCCCAGGAAGGAGGAAGGCACCCAAGATCAGCCATGAGCTTCTACACCCATGTGTACATACATCACACACATGCATGTGGGCACACACACATATACACACCACACACGAACACATGAAAAAGGAAAAAAAATCACTCATATGTAGATTCACCCAAATAATCCCTGCTTGCTCTTTGTTTGTTTTGAGACAGAGGTTCTCTATTTAGAGCTGGCTGTTTTAGAACTCGCTATGTACACAAGGCTGGCCTAGAACTCAGAGAGGTCTGTCTGCTGGATGCTAAGATTAGAGATGCAAACCATTACACCTGGTCTGGCCTTTTTTTCATTGCTTTTTATGTGTATGAATGATTTACCTACATGTAAATCTGTGCTCCATGTGCATGCCAGGTGCCCACAGAAGCATGAAGTCTTGGGATCCCCAACAACTGGAGTTACTCATGGTTGTGAGCCACCTGTGGGTGCTAGAAAAGATCCTGGTCCTCAGCAAGAGCAGCCAGTGCTTCTAACCACTGAGTCATTTCTCCATCTCAATCTATTCTCTTGTTATTCCACTATATCCAAAGTATTTTAATAGTCATTTGGAATCTATGAAAGTAAAGCTCCAGAGATTTCAATGCTTCTGGCTTCAGTCATCTAGACACCTGCACCGGTGTGTGTGTACCAAATACAGACACATAAACTTTATACAAAATTGAAAATAATAAAAGTAGATTTTAAAAATTATTAAAACAAGACAGAAAAATCACTATTCCCACTCTCTATCTCTCAGTAAAAACTATGAAGTTTATGGACTTTCCATTGTTCGTGTCTAGTCAAACTCTCAGTAATTGAGATGGAAGTAGGAATTTATTATCTTGAAATCTCCTGGTGCCTTAAGCTTCACAGAAGAGCATGGACATGTCTTTTTTGGACACCCTTACTTTACTAGCATAGATAGAAGTAGCACAAGCCTATGTGCTATAGAGATCCTTGAAAAGGACTCAAGTTATTTTAAGATTGTCTAACAGAAAATTCAGAGGTTTTTTTAGTCCTCTAAATACACTACCAAAAAAATAAGCAGCAATGTTTCTTGAGTGCCTGGTTTGCTATGCTTTCAGAATTTCTTCAGTATACTTTATTTTGATTTCTAACGTTATCTTTGTCAATCTTATAAATTGTAATGCTTTTTAACATTTTTCCACAATGCAGATTTCTACCAAAAATGTTACTAATCTTCAAAATCCATGTATCACCTGTGCTTCATTCCTAACCTTTACAAGGAAGCTAACTTGCTTATTCTGCTCTTTATTAATACTCCGTGTGTCTGTGTGTATGTGTGTGTGTGTATGTGTTTGTGTGTTTGCACATGTGGAAGTCAGAGGACAAATTGGGGGAGCTGGTTCTCTTCTTCCTCTATATGAGATCCAGGGATCAAATTCAAGTTGTCAGCATTGACAGCAAAAACCTTTACCCACAAATGACATACTAATTCCAGTCTTATCTTTAGTAGGCTTCACTGCACAGCCTTACCCGCTATATTATTAAAATATTCACCTACATGTGGATAAACAAAAAGATTACTGGCCTTAAAATTATAGAACTGAGTCCAAGTTTCATTTCTGACACTGAGTACATTTTCATGTCACTTTAGTTTGCATTTCAGATTCTTCAACACAACAAACATTTGGGCAGAATGTGAAACATGAGTTAATATACTAGAAAGTATCTGCCCTAGTTCCTACAATTTCTTGAAATTCTGAACGTCTAAGCCATGTATGATGATGCATGCCTTTAACCCATTACGCTGGAAGCAGAGGCAGGTAGATCTCTGAATTTGAGGCCACTGTGGTTTACAAAATAAATTCCAAGAAAATCAGAGCTACGCAAAGAAAGCCAGTCTGGAAAAACTCTTGAACTTCTAGATGCTTGAAATCTGTCTACAAAAGAAGCAGAATACTTAACAGTCAGAAATTAAGGAGGAGGAGACAGAAGAACAAAAACTAGAAGAACAAGAAGAAGAGGAACAAGAACAACAAGAAGAAGAAAATTGAAACTAGCCAGACATGGTATCAGAAGCTTTTCATAATCCAAAGACTCGGAGGAGATCCAAGATGGCTGCCATGAGAGGACACTGTGTCTGAGGAGTAGGACAGCAGTAACAATGCAGCGACCAGGAGACTGAACTCTGGGACCTAAAACACCAGCATTTGTGATTGCCAGGTGAGCAGAACTCCTACGGTGAGGAAATCAAGTGGGAAAATCCTAGGGACACCCAGTTATTCCCCAGAAAAAACTCCAGGTGACCTGCGGTGCACAGCCCTGATCTGAATGAGCAACTGCACTGGGCGCCAACAGCCACCATTCAGGACTGGGTCACACAGTCTCTGGGCCACACTGAGAAGGCCCCAGGTACCGTTTCAACCAGCCTGCATCCAGCGAGCACACACCACTTGGCTCCGCTGACAACCACACCAGACTGTGTATGTCCACGGGCCAGTCAGAGAAGGCCCCGGGTACTGTTTCAACCAGCAGGCATATGATGCACACCGCTCAGCTCTGCCAGCAACCACTCCAGACCATGTGTGTCAATGGGCCAGACTGAGAAGGCCCCGGGTACCTTTTCAACTAGCCTGCATACAGCGGGCGCTCACTGCTCGGCAACGCCTGCAACCACTCCAGACCATGTGTGTCCATGGGCCAGTCTGAGAAGGCCCCAGATTCCATTCCACAAACAGGGCTGCATCAAGTGAGCACACTCCCTGTGGAGGCACTAGCCACCACCCCAGACAGGGACACAGAGTATCAGGTCCAGACTGAGCTATCCCCAAATACCATCTCAGACTGTGATGCACAGCTCCTGGCACAGAAGGAGGCACCAAGTCTCCAGTCCAGAGGAGAGCCCTTAGCAGCAAGCCCAGGTCGGAGCACAGAGCCTCCTGACCAGAGTGGCGCGCCCAGCTGACATTTCAAACCGGGACACTCAGCCTCTGGCACAGAGTGAGGAGCCAACCCTCCAGACCAGAGGGGTGACCAGCCTGCAGTACTCACAGCTTCTAGCACAGAGCACGAAGCCAGGCACACAGATCCCATAACAGAGTTCAACTGAGGCAACAACACACACTATCAAACCACTGGAAATCCCTGTAGGTGGACTTGGAGGGGACAGGGAGGAGATGAGGGAGGGATGGGGAGAATGGGAGGGAATGAGGGAGGAGGCTACACCTGGGATGCAAAGTACCTAACCTGTGATTGATTTAAAAATAAATATATTACATTTAAAAAATAATCCCAAGTCTCTGGAGGTGTAGGTGCAATGATCTCTGTGAGTTTGAAGCCAAGCTGGTCTACATAACAAAGTCCAAATAGCCAGGACTACATACAGAGACCCTGTCTTAATAGGTACAAAACTAAGAAAGGTGTATAGTCATTGAAAAATAAAAGGCAACCAACTTCGAAGTAAAAAATGGAATTGAGGGGCTACCCGGGAATAAGAAAAACAACTGTAAAAGAAAAACAACAGAGACTGATCCCAACCTTGAACTGAGGCCAGACCAGGTGGTCCACTCTGGAGGGCACAAGTGAACTTATCTGGAGAATTCAGGGCAGGGTAGACTGCTCTCAGACAAACCATAAACTGCCAGCTGCTGAGCTATCTTCATGCTACTTCTGCTGACCAATCAATATAAAGGACAGCTATGGTCTGATTTATAGGTATAAAAACTCTGTGCTGTGCATGTTCGGGGTCGTCTCCTGCCTTTAGAGGGACAACCCCATCGTGATCAGAATAAACCAGCCTCTTGCTCTTTGAATCGAGTTGTAGTCTGTGAGTTTTCCTGGGAAGGGCGCGATCTGGAGTTCCTGAGCTGTGAGACTTTAGGTCTTACAGAATCACAAGAAAACACAAGCAGAGAAAACCCTGGAGCTGGAGAACTTAGAGAAAAGATCAGGATCAACAAATGTAAGCATCACCAATAGAATACAAGAGATGGAAGAGAGAATCTCAGGTGCTGAAGATACACTTGCAGAAATTGATACTTCTCTCAAAGAAAAAGTAAAACCTGAAAAGTTCCAAACTCATAACCAAACTTTTGGCAGATTGCAGGGAATCTTAGGAAAGAAGAGGGAGATAGTAAGACCTGAAGAGGACAGGAGCTCCACAAGGAGAGCAACAGAACCAAAAAAATCTTGGCACAGGGGTCTTTTCTGAGACTGAAACTCCAACCAAGGACCATTCATGGATATAACCTAGAACAGTTGCTTAGATGTACCCCATGGCAGCTCAGTATCCAAGTGGGCACCCAGTAAGGGGAACAAGGACTTTTTCTGACATGAACTCAGTGGCAGGCTCTTTGATCAACTTCCCCTATGGGGAAGCAGCCTTGCCAGGCCACAGAGGAAGACAGTGCAGCCTGTCCTGATGAGACCTGATAGACTATGGTCACATGGAATGGGAGGAGGACCTCCCGTATCAGAGGACTTGGAGAGGTGAATGGGAAGAGATGAGGGAGGGTGCGTGGAATTTTGAGGGGATGAGGGAGGGGGCTACAGCTGGGATACAATATGAATAAACTGTAATTAATATAAAAAATAAAGATTTACGAGCAAAAGTAAAGTGCAGGAAGAAGGTAGGGTGAAGGGCTGCACAAAATGCCATCTTTTGTGGGTAAGACACTCCAATTAAGAACTCACAGCACCTGAGTTAAACCCTCAGTGAAGGCCAATATTAAGTCTACATAAGAATGGACTGTCAACAGTCAGGCATGGAGTACAGGGCTAAGGAACCACCCCTCACTGCCAAACTACTTGTTACTGATGAATTAAGGAAAACAGAGTTCCCATCTTCAATTTTGTGCCCTCTGCTGATGACTTCATACCCCAGCAGGCTCCAGGGAGTATGGAAACCCAGTGGTTACACAGATGGCCCTGGCGGTGATGGTTTGAATGAAAATGTGTCCCAAGCATAGACTCACAGATCTGAATATCTCTTCACCAGGCAGTGGCACTATTTGAAAGGATTAGAAGGTGTGGCCTTGTTGGAGGAAGCTTGTCCCTGGGGCAGGGCTTTGAGGTTTCAAAAAGCCCATTCCAAGCCCAGTCTTTCTCTTCCTGCAGCCTGAAGATCCAGATAGAGAACTCTGAGCTATTTCTCCAGCACTGTGTCTGCCCACCATGGTGACAATGGTCTAAGCTTCTGAAACTGTAAGCCAGCCCCAACTAAATGCTTTCCTTTTTAAGAGTTGCTGTGGTCATGGTGCCTCTTCACAGCAATAGAACACTGACTAAGACATGGGAAAACTAAATGTATCACTAAACAAAATCCCAAATCATGACTCTGGGAAAGGGATGGTAGGGATGGCTGGCAGGGAAGAGGAGGTTATAAGATAGGGTACATGGTAAAGAGTGATCAAAATGCATTATATACATGTGTGAAATTGTCAAAGAACAAAACTAATAAAAAAATGCAACTAGTTGGGTTAGTAGCTTCCAGGGAAAGCCAGAGCAGAGGCAGAATGTAAAGAAATCAAGTAAAATATCCCAAGGATATGCTAAATACCATTACTAGAACATATTCTACAATAGATATTCTTCACTTCTCTGTGGGGTGCCCATTTTCCTAATGTAAAAGCTGACATCCTATGACTACATCTAAAACTCTGGTGATGCTCCTATGGTTGGCCCCACATTCATGCACATGTGAGCAGCACTAACTACATTTAATGTGCTATTTTTTAAATGAAGACAGGAGGTTGGAATTGAGACATGTTGAGAAGTAGTATATGGCAAAACATGGAGGGAAAAATAGAGGTAGCTATAATCATCTTTTGTTGTGTTCATGCATGAAATTCTCAAAAATAAAAAAATTAAACTTTAATGGTTAAAAACAGAGTATTTAAGGTTACCAATGCAATTACCAAAAATATGAGGACAAACTATTAGACGACATAATCTGGCTTCCTGGAGAAGCTCTGCACTGGGAGCAATACATCATTATACGATCTGAATTGATCTGCTATGGATATGTACCTTGATGCTAGTGTTGCCCAGATCCAGTTCATTCTATGTTGAGAGGCAAGAGAAAATGCTAGATAATTAGATTAGACAGTTAATAGAGACTTTTTCATCAGGACCATGAATCAATTAATCCAGCTCTCTGAATGGCAAGTAACCAATTGGTACAAAATACATCGTGATGGGGTAGATAATCTGTAAATCTGCTATGATGACTACATGATACAGCAAGCACTAAGTACATGATACACTGCCTCCCCCAGACTACACTACACAAGTTTTAATGTCTTATCTATGAATTCTCCAATTACTTAATGCATTTTCAAATATGTGAATTCGTACCTCGGTGAAGAGTTGTATTCAAAACTGACACCTGTTTCAAAGAAGAAAGGTAAAATACCTTTTGAAACAATTGAAAAATGCAACATCATACTTAGAAGACTGGCACTTGGTTTCCTTTGGGAAACTAAGTGAACACTTACTAGGTTATTGATAGGCAATCAATGTCTAAGAGCTCTTACTTCCAATGTTTCACATTTCAAATGTTGCAAAAATTTAAGAAGATTGACTACACAAGATAGACGGCTACACACAATGAGTATAATCCTAAATGTACACTATCAAACTAATATAAAATGATATCATTAACAGAATCAGGTTGACAGTGTCAAGAAAATGTGTTCTTTTTCCCAGACTAGTGACACTACAATAATTCTAAGAGAGCATACTTGTTAAGATAAAGATTTTCTCCCACGTTTCAATTAAAGATGTTAAGAATTAAAAGTCCTGGTTCAGAAAAGCCAGATCTATGGAAAGTGTCCTCTGCAACATGGCAGAGCTTACCATATCCAGTATATGATGAATTCATGTGTAGCTTGGGGTCACTGTGAGATTGGCTCTGGACTGGGGTTTCCCCTGTCCCATCTCACACTTAAGCATGTTTGTCTCGGTGTCCTCCAAGGTGCTTTCTCTAGGTGTGGGCTTTCTTCCTCACTCAGACAGGGAGGGGAGAATAAGACAGCCCAAGAGCTACAAACTGTGGGCTTGAATGCAACTAGAAGGTAAACTATTCCAACTAGAGTCTACTGTTGTTCATTTTGTGATATACAAATACTTGTGTGGAAACAGAGAGTCAGAAGTTCAGATCTCCAGATGAGGTTCTCAAGGAGAGGGAAGGTGCTGGGAGGAACTGAGAAGAGAGTATGAATGAGGAACTGTGGTTGGGATATAGTATATGAAAGGGAAAAAAGTGCCAAAGTAAAAAGTAAATACATAAAATGAACACATATGTAGAAAAACAAAAAATAACAATAAAGTTGCCATGGTCACAGTGTCTCTTCACAGCAATAGAAACCCTAAGACAGACACTGAAGACAAAGATTTCCACATAGAATTCCCAGCTGCCATTGCTGCAAAGCTCAGGAGAGGACAGTGTGCTTACTTTCCTCATGCCCTTCTGAGGAAGATGCTAAGAAGCCCCTCAGCGTTAGCTCTGGTCCTTTGCTCATGTGTAGTTTATGGTTCCCAGGATAGATTCCATTGCCTCCCACGAGAAGAACTGTGGGAAAGATCCCTGCCTTGGTAGTTGTGCACGCTGAGCTGTGTCTCTAGTGAGAGGAGCAGAGAAGTAGCACTGGGGTGGAGCAGCGAGCAGGAGCTTTATATGTTTACGTACAAACTCACTTCAGTTTTCACTGTACGACCACAGCCTTTTCTCCATAAATGGAAAAATAAAGAATTCTGTTTTACTTCATTTAAAGTACCAGAAAACCACGCTACAGAGATGGTTCCCCAGCTAAAAGCACTGGCTGCTCTTCCAGAGGACCCAAGTTCGATTCCCTGCACACACACATGGACTCACAACCATCTGTAACTCTAGTCTTAGGGGATCTGATGCCATTTTCTGGCCTCGGTGGACACCAGGCCTGCATTGCTACACAGACATAAGTGGGCAAAAATTCATGCATGCACATAAAAATATAATTTTTAATAAAGTACCTGTGAAGACATAATGTGATGTTCTTGGCATTCCCCATGACCAGGGCAAATCATTTGTCCCTAAACAGCAACAAAAATGAAGAGAGGGACTGTGAGACTGCAGCTCCGTGGGGAAGTATATGCTCAGCATCGGGAGGCCTCAGACAATCCTCCTCACCACAAAAAGTCCATAATATCATGCGGAAATAATATGACAGAAAGTCTCTGATGGTACAGCTATCCTGACTCTTTTCACCTCATCTCTTAGGTGAACAGGGTCGTTCAGATTCATCTACACTATTCACACCTTGGAAGCTGTGCTTTCCGAAGGCAAGGCAGGTGTTGGAAATGCTGTGGTGATAGTTGATCAAAGCACAAACTCTGGAGTGCTCCTCCCACGGTTACAACCTTACTCAACGGAGCTGTACCTAATGCTTTGAAATACAGAACGATGTCATTTCCTCAGCTTTCCTCTTTGGTCGATGAAGAAATCTTGCTTTATAGCACATAAACCATGTATCCATGCTGATTAAAGATAACATCGAGAAAAGGGGGACCAGAGGTAAACTAAATGAGCACTCACTTACAAAGTCCACAAATCCTTAGCATGCCAAAAGGGAGAGGGTCTGCAGTTTTAAAAGTGTTCAGTGAGTCTATTATATTATGGCAAAGCATATTCACCTGAAAAATGAGAAGTGATTAAGGCAAGAGTTGGACAACATGCAGATGCTGTTCTAAACTGAGAAAAGTTAGAAAGCCAACAGCAGGTGGAAGAAATTAATGAAAATGCTTGAATTCTGTATCTTGTTACATAATGACATTTGGGGGATTTGTGTGTGTTGTTTTGTTGTTGTTGTTGTTTTGAGACAGGGTTTCATTATGTTTCTCTGGCTGTCCTGGAACTCACTATGTAGACCAGGCCTTGAACTCACAGAAATGCACTTGCCTCTGCTTCCCAAGTGCTGGGATTAAAGACATGGACCAATACACTGGGCTACATAGTGAAATTGGTGACCTTGAACTTCATAAGGAAAAAATATGTTGAATTTACTATAAAAATTAAATTAATTTTATAACAAGTCCAATTTGTGGTGATGTGGCTATAAAATACCTATAATGTCCTACATTAAAATCTTTGTCTTCTTTATGCAAAGATATAAGAGGTCAAAGTTAATAAAGCAACATTTTCAGATAGTTTCCTTTTCATATTTCAAATTTTCTAGAAGTAATGTCTTAAGTAATTCTGAATTTCCAAAATGCTGGGAAACACCTTAATAAACTATATAATTGTAATTTGTACCTTGACTCTCTTTTAGGACTAAAATTTTTATTTTTTAAAGATTTATTTATTTCTTTATTGCATACACAGTGTTCTGCCTGCCTAATGTAGGGCAAGACTGCCTTGAGTAACTCCATATCAGAAATCTCATCTGCACTGCTCCGTGGGGACTTTTCATGCATGGAGTTTTGTTGTTTCTTGGGTATTGCTCCACGATGGCGTTGAAAAAAGTGATATTTATTTTAATATTTATGTGAAAATCATTTACCAAGTACTCTAAGTTCTTTATTTTTTGAATTCATAATGAACTTTATATTAGAAATGTATGAACAACTTTTAATTTGTTCTTCAACAGTTAACTGTTGTTCTTACTTTTTCTCATGCAGAAGAAATAGGAAGAATTTAACTCTTGAATAAAATAACAAAACCACACATACACACGTCTGCACGAACACACACACATGCGCATGGAAGGAGAAGATTGGGTCCTGCAAATGTCCTGTGGGGATGGCTGCAGCAACTGTGGCCTTTGTGTGTGTGCTCACGGAGTTAGTCCTGTCTCACTCATCGGCCGGTGTCCGCAGGGTACACGGTACAGCCCTGTCTCTGTCATGACACTGTGGAGGCAATTCACTGAGTGTGATGCTATCTATAAAG
>JAQQSO010002296.1:0-14486 GCA_028658305.1 Pachyuromys duprasi | reverse complement strand
ATTCATGTTTAAAGTCCTGGAGAGACTAGGGATACAAGGCACAAATCTAAACATAGTAAAGGCAATATACAGCAAGCCTATAGCTAACATCAAAGTCAATGGAGAGAAAGAATCAATATAGTAATGTATCAAAGCAGATATTAAGACTCACAACCAAGCCTTCGGCAGAGGGCTGAGAAAAATAATGAAAATAAGGGGAGTTAGTAAGACTTGGGGAAACAAGAGCTCCACAAAGACCAAATAGATCAGGGCACAGGAGTCTTTTATGAGATGGTTTCTCCAACCAAGGACCATATATGGATATAACCTAGAACCCCCGCTCAGATATGGCCCATGGTAGCTCAGTATCCAACTGGAGACCATAGTAAGGGGAACAGAGACTATTTTTGTCATGAACTCAATGGCTGGCTTTTTGACCCTCCCCCACACATGCCCGGGAGGAACAGCCTAGCAAGATCCCAGAAGAGGACATTGCAGCCAGTCCTGAAGAGACAAGATAAACTAGGGTTGGATGGAAGGGGAGGAGGTCCTCCCCCATCAGTGGACTTGGAGGGGGGCAGGGAGGAGATGAGGGAGGGATGGGGAGAGTGGGAGGGAGTGAGAGAGGGGGCTACACCTGGGATACAAAGTACCTAACCTGTGATTAATATAAAAATAAATAAATTACATATTTAAAAAGTAACAGAATGGTGAATCAATGAAATCGAAAAGAAGATCCAGAAATAACCCCACACACCTACGGATGCTTGATTTTTGACAAAGAAGCCAAAACCATACAATGGAAAAAAGATAGCATCCTCAACAAATGACGCTGGTTGAATTTTATGTCTACATGTAGAAAAATGCAAATAGATCCATACCTATCACCCTGCACAAAACTAAAGTCCAAATGGATCTAAGACCTCAATAAAAAAACAGACACACTGGTTAAAAGAAAAAGTGGGGAAGAGCCTTGATCTCATTAGCACAGGAATGAACTTCCTGGGCAGAACACCAACAGCACAGGCTCTAAGAGCAACAATCAATAAATGGGACTTCATGAAACTGAAAACTTCTGTAAAGCAAAAGACACTGTCATCAAAACAAAACGACAGCCTACAGTCTGGGAAAGGATCTTCACCAACCCTATATCTGACAAAGGTCTGATGTCCAGAATATATAAAGAACTCAAGAAGTTAAACAGCAACAAATCAAGTAATCCAATTTAAAAATGAGGTACAGAGCTAAACAGAGAATTCTCAATAGAGGAATATAGAATGGCAGAGAAACACTTAAAGAAATGTTCGGTGTACTTACTCATCAGGGAAATGCAAATCAAAACAACCCTGAGATTTCACCTTACACCCATTAGAATGGCTAAAGTCAAACACTCAAGTGACAATACATACTGGAGAGGTTGTGGAGATAGAGGAACCCTCCTCCATTGCTGGCAGGAATGTAAACTTGTACAACCACTCTAGAAATCAATCTGGTGCTTTCTCAGTTAGGAATAGTGCTTCTTCAAGATCGAGCTGTACCAGTCCTAGGTATATATCCAAAAGATGCCCAAGTACACAACAAGGACATTTGCTCAACCATGCTCATAGCAGCTTTATTCATAATAGCCAGAACCTGGAAACAACCCAGGTGCTCCTCAACTGAGGAATGGATACAAAAATTGTGGCACATTTACACAATGGAATGTTTCTCAGCAAGTAAAAACAAGGAAATCGTGAAATTTGCCGGCAAATGGTGGAATCTATAAAAGATCATCCAGAGTGAGTTGTCCCAGAAGCAGAAAGACACACATGGTACATACTCACTTATAAGTGGATATTAGACATATAATATAGAATAAACATACTAAAATCTATACACCTAAAGAAGCTGAGCAAGAAGGAGGACCCTGGGTAAGATGATCAACCCTCATGGATGGACACTGGAGGAAGGAGAGAACAGGAATCAGGACTGGAGCCTACCACAGAGGGCCTCTGAAAGACTCTACCCAGCAGTGTATAAAAGCAGATGATGAGCGTCATGGCCAAACTTTGGGCAGAGTGCAGCGATTTTTAGGAAAGAACAGGGAAATAGTAAGACCTGGAAAGGACAGGAGCTTCTCAGGGCGAGCAACAGATCCAAAAAATCTGGACACAGGGAGCTTTTTTATTATGTCTCAGGAGGATTTTCTTTTTTGGTTTAATCTATTTGGTGTTCTGTGGGCTTTTTCTTTGTTTATAGGCATCTCTTTCCTTAGGCTAGGGAAATTTTCTTCTATGATTTTGTTGAAAATGTCATGGTCTCTCTTGCCTGCTTTCTATCACTTCCCTCTCTCGAGGCTACCTTGCCTGGCAGTGGAAAAATATGAGCTCAGTCCTGATGCAACTTGATGTGCTGGGATGCATTGGTGGGGGTGACTCCCATTTTCTAAGGAAGAGGGGAGGAGAGATATGAGGAATCAGGAGGGAGGGGGAATCAGGAGGTGAGGAGGGAGGGGCTATGATTGGGATGCAAAGTAAATATATAAATTAAGCGTGAAAAATAAAGGTCGACAATTCTTGGAGGGATGGGTGAACTGCATCCTCAAAAGTACAAATGTTCTTTAAACAGAAGAAAAGAAACATTTTTGTTTTGGTGGTGGTGGTGGTGGTTTTCATTTGATGTTTGGTTTTGGGTTTTTTGTTGTTGTTTTGGTTGGTTGATTATATTTTTGCAGATATGCATTATTGTTACTGATGTCTTTTTTTTTTAAAGAGGTGTTAACTGCATTTGAGTTCCTGTCTGTGAGTTAAGAAGTGGATTTGAATCTTGCAAAGAAAATTGTCTACAGTTTTCTGACTCGACTTGGGACAAGTCTGTTCTCATAGCATGTACATTCAGTGTAGCAGGAGGTATTGAAAAGAAATCATTCTTTCTTATTTTTAGTCGTTTGGCTTCTTACCAACATTACAATGCTTCTTTCAAAAGCATTGCTCCAGACAAGTTGTTCTGAGAATCTTCTTAGATGATTAGTCTGTAAAGGTCTTGTTGTCATAAACAGGATCATAAGCTCCAGAGCTTCCAGGTGGGGGAGGCTAGAACTGAGGTCTGCACAGCATGTGCTTCCCTTGCTGTGGATTCTCAGTTCCTTGATCAGCATGAATCTCCCCATTTCATCAGATAAATATCAACATGAACATATCACTAATGAAGAAAAGTGCCCTGTGCCACTCCTTTGTATAAGAAAGTCAGAAAGTGAAACAGACTTTCCTTACTCTCAAATACACTGTTTCAGGGAGGTATGGTTAGGGTTAATGGATACATGGAATTTCTTCTCCACAAGCACCACCAGCATGTCCTCTACCTTCAGAACTCCAAGACTCCCAACAAAACTCTCCTTTAGCTGAGACATACTCAAAAAGTGTTTTCTTCTTAATGTTGTGTTTTTTCTTCTTTTATAAACAGAATATGGGTTTTTCCCTACCTTTTAAATTTCTAATGGGAGAACAATTATTTGTTGATATATTCATTAGTCTGTGAGCCTTAGTTATACCATGTTCATCTGTCTTGTGTTGATTTCACAGAGGTAAGTACTAGTTTTAATTTCATCATACAAACTGGGAGACACAGACACAGAGAAAATGTATCTTCAACAAATCAGTTTGAAAGAAGTCTGAGCTCTGATTGAAACAACATCTCATCACAGTAGCTTAAGCAGGTGAGTTTGTTTTTAGGCAACAGTCATAGTAAACTGAAGCTCTGAGCAGACCTGGTGTCCACAGTCACTTAGAGGGACATGGACAGATCATTCTCCATTCAGGCTTTCATGAAGTGATATAATTGTAAATCTCGGAGACTGGGTTTATTAAGGATCGGGAATCACTTAGCAAATTTTCCCAAGATAAGCATTTTATTGGTCTTTTTGCCTGGATTTCCTTTGCTAAAACATGATCCTACAGACACATTTGTTTTTTGAGAATTGCAACAGGAAAACTGCTGCACACGGCAGTGTTCATTTTATCAGTGTTCGTTTATACAGTTTATCTCATCTCATTGATAAACTGTAAGGGCAGGGAGTTGTTGTTAATTTATACTCTCTTGATGGGGCAGCTCCAGGGTGGCTGGAAGAGAGACACCCAAGCTCCTGCCTCACTGCCCCGGAGAGGTGGGAAGAAAGACACTTAAGTGCCAGCCTCATTATCTAAGCAGGTGCCACTATGATGAGCAAATGTCTAATGGAGAGAGGAGAAAGATGGAGTACATGGGGTAAAAATGGGAGAGAAGCAAAGCTGAGTGGTTATGATATTGTGAAGAGTGGTGGATCTGCAATGGGGAAGAACAGTCATGTATGAGGAGCCTGTGCAACCACCTCGGGCATGGTGACATGCGGGCCTGGACTGCCACAGGGGTCTATGACTCTACCACAGCTGGGACTGATGTCTCTGGCCCATGTTGCCACTGAAAGCCATCTGGATGTAAGCAGTCTGGGCTGCTGCCTGAGGCCATGATGATGGCTGGAGGCTGTACAGACACAAGGGGTTAAACTGATCTGAGTGGCCTGTGCTGCCATCTCAGGCCATGGTGCTGAGATGGCCATCATGGCCCACACTGCTGCTCAGGGTCATGTCTGGGTCCATGGTCCTGCTGCAGATGTGGTTTTGCAGAGGTTCAAGGCCAAGGTATCACCGAAGGCCATGTGGATGTTCATGTTGTGGGCTACCACCCGATACCATGTGGATGTATGAGGGCCATGTTACCTCTGAGAGACATACTGATCTGAGTGGCCTGTGCTGCTATGTTAACATCCCAGCCTATGCTGCTTCCAAGGACCATGTCTGTGTTTGTGGTCCTATAGCAGCCAGGGTCCATGTTACCACCAAAGGCCATGCTTGTGTCCCTGCTCTGGACTGCTGCCTGAAGCAATCTAGATGTCAGAACACTGTCCTGAGCTGAGCTGGCCCTGCCGCTCTTATGCAGTTGGAGAGCTGACCCCACTATGGACAGCACAGTAGAGCTAGTTCTAGTGGCTTCGCCACAGGTGAGCTGGTCCAACCTCTTGTCTGGTATGTGTGTGAGAGAAATACCCTCCTCCCCAATACACACATCCTTTAGCAGGCTGGAGAGCCAGCCTGGGGGCATGAGCACAAGAGAGCTATCCTGGCCCCTCTTCTCAGCGGTGTGAGACAGCTGACCCTGGCGGCATAGGATCAGGAGACCTGGTGGGCTGACCAACTCAGCTTCCACCCAGACCCAGATCGAGGGCTCTAAGTGACCCACTCCAACATCCACCCCATCTATGAACTGGTAAAGCTCATTAAGCGACAAGTTTAGCAGATCTAAAGCTGCAGGATTCCCAAGACACAAGGCCACAACAGGCTATCTGAGAGCAGTCCTGGTGAGGATTCAGTGTTTAATGATGTAGCAGAAGCCAGAGCCCTTGAACCAGACCAATGACTCATTGCAATGAACATTTGCAACTAGAGCTATTTGGGAAAAATGGTGTACTGTGTGACACACGGTGACATGCTGTAGCTTTAAAGCAAAATGTTTTCTTTCTCTCTTTCTTCTTTTTTTTCCTTTCTTCCTTTCTTCTTTTCTTCTCTTTTTTCTGTATTTTTTGTTTTGCTTTGTTTTGTTTTGCTTGTTTGGGGGAGAAAGTTGTGAGGGTAGAAAGAGCAGGCATACAGGGATGGGGAAATGAGTGAAATTGGGGTGCATAAGGTGAAATTCACAAAAATCAATTAAAAACATCTAGATGGCTGGGGTGGTTTAGACACATAAGCACTTGGGAGGCTGCGTCATGAGGATTGCCATGAACTTCAGTCCAGCCTGGCTTACATAGTGAGTTAGGGGCAGCCTGGGCTTCAGAGTGAGACCCTGCTCTGAAGTGAAGGTGGGGACAAGTGAAGGACATAAATGTTGGTGGGACAGAGAAAGAGAAGAGGAGCAGGAAGAGAGGATAAAATTAAGAAGGAAATCCAAATGTACCCAGCCACAAAATAGATGGTATTTGATCTAAAATATGGTGCTGAGCTTAAATTTTGTACATGTGTAAAGACACATAGCTATTTTTTTTTCAAAAACAAAAATAAAACCGCAAATCTCACAGGTAGGAACTGACTAGTTGCAGTCCTCTTGCCTCTGCTTCCCAACTCATGGAATACAGAGGTAAACAATGGTGCAAGGCCATAAAGTGTAATTCTAATCAAGGGGAGATCAATGCCAGAGTAATGGGTTCAGAGAGAAGTGTTTCTAATATAATGTTAACAGCCCTGCTCAAACCTCTGCTCCTCAGTCAGTGAAGAGTCCTGTGCAGCAGTGCACTGGGTCTACTATCCTGAGCTCGGTTCTTTTTACCCAGGCCAGGGAGGGAGAGGACACATGGCCCTAAGTGACCTTCAGACCAGGGTGTTTGGGTGCACTTACTCTCTGCAATCCCCAATTGTATATGAATATTTCCCTTTCACAGTGGGGATCTTTAATATATTATTCAATTATCTATGAAATTATGAAACTATTTCTGGTATTCTCAGCCTTATAAAGAAAAGTACTCTTGGATTCTTTGTTATTTTCTTTCTTCCTTCCTATCCTTCTTTCCTTCTTTCTGTTTCTAGTCCTACATCCAAAATGGAACAAATTGCATTATCACAAAGAATAAAATAAAATAAACAGACATAAGGACACACAATAATACTGTTACCTTTAGAGAATGATTCTCAAATACCTGCTTCTGGTTTACATGAAGAGTATGTATCTAATTAAATTTGCAAAGAATGGTTGTATACTATGTGTACACATAAGAAACAACAGAAAGGACACACATAAGAGAAAAATGAGGGAGGAAGGGGCCAGGAGATCTCTTCCGTATGAGGTCAGCTTACAGGGCAGGGTGTAGGTGACCGGTGAGAATCGCTAACTCCCAGCAGCAGAGTGGTCGCCTCTGGTCATTACAGGGTGCTGTTTCCAAAAATGCTAAGGAAGCTTGTAAGGATAAGTAAGTTAACAATACAATTTCTAGCACATTAAAGACCATGACTGATGGTCACAAAATACACAAGAAAGTATAAGGAATAATATTCTCCTTCAAAGGGTGCTGGGTGAGTTTGATACTCCAGATGAGGCTCAAACTCACAATCTAGCCATCACCCTTGAACATGTTGTTATAAGTACCCTACAACAACAGATTGCATCATGGGACATTGCTGTACAGTTGTTTCCTTCAGACTGAATTGTTCCCCACTGGACATGGCAAGGAGACTCAGAGCCTGGAAAGCTCCTCGAACTTAAAGCTCTCAAAAGACCCTCTTCTTGGGGAGATATAATCTGTAAGCATTTCCTGGGGTGAGAAGTCACTCTTCCCCTTTCATGAAACAGCTGTCGGCAAATTGGGCCAAGTCAGTGTACTATTCCTTTTCAGATCAAACTGACACACATTAGGATCATCTGGGAAGAGGAACCTCAGCTGAGAAAATGCCCCTATCAGATTTTTCTATAAGCAAGTTAGTGGGGCATTTTCTTAAGTAATGACTGATGTGGGAGGGTGAAACCCACACTGGGTGATGCCCAACCTGGGTGTGTAGTCCTGCATTATATAAAGAAGCAAGCTAAGGGAGCCAAGGCAGGCTGGCCATTCCTGAGTTTCTGTAGGTCTGCGGATACAGACCTACTCATGTCTTTTTCATGGGTCCTGAAGAAAGGATGAAGGGAACTCTAATTCTATATCCATATCCAATAACATACCTGCAGAACCAGTATGATGCTAGAGCCAGTTCCTCCTAGGAGTCAGGGTTCAGGCTTCTAGAAACCTGACTTGGCTGCCTGGCCTGTGGTTATCAGTACTATGGCAGATATGTCGGAGGTATCCTGTGCTCCTTTTGATTGCATTGTCTGTGAAATAGAAACTATCAGATGTCAAATACAAGGTAGAGAAAAATGGAACAGTAAGTCAACCAAATGTTAAATCAGAAAAATTACAAAGCATTACTCTGGAACACTATAAAAAGACCAACCTACAGTTCATAGTTATAGAGGAAGCAAAAGAGATCTAAGTCAAAAGGCACAGAAAATATTTTCAACAACAAAAAAAAGAAGAAAACTTCTATAGTTTTAGGTAAAGAGATGCTTACCAAGATATAAGAAGCATACAGTTAACCAAATTACACAAAAAATAATTGATTATTGTCATATAATACTCAAAACACCAAAAATGTGGGACATGGCAAAATATTGAAAGCCGCAAGAAAGAAAGATAAAGTCACTTATAAAGGCAGATGCATCAAATCAGCAACTGATTTTCATATGAAGGCTATGAACTCAGAGGATTTGAACAAATGTTATACAAGTTTTGAAAAATACAGAAGCCATCTCAGACAACAATACCCAACAAAACTGTGAATCATAATTGAAGGAGAAAGGAAAACATTTCATAACAAAACAGATTCAATTAACTTATAAGCACTAAGCCAGCCTTACAGAGGGTACTGAAAGGAATACTTAAGTCTGTAGAGATGGGTAAGCACACCAAAGAGATCTAGAATATTTAATCAAAGGAAGTCTAAAAATAAAACACTAAAAGCAATAAAATGGCAGAAATTAAAGCATATTGCTTACTAATAACAATAGTAACGGTCCTAATGAAGAGACACAGATTTGTCTTATTCGCTTAGAAGATAGTCTCCATCTCATTTTTATGTTTTCTTTTTTAAATTTTATTTTTATTAATTAAAGTTTATTCACTTTGTATCCCAGCTGAAGCCCCCTCCCACATTCCCTCCCTATCCTACCTTCCCTCCCTCTTCTTCTCATATGACCCTCCCCCAGTCTAAGATAGGGGAGGTCCTCCTCCCCTTTCATCTGACCCTAGTATCTATCAGGTCTCATCAGGACTGGCTCCATTGTCTTCCTCTGTGGACTGATAAGGCTGCTCCCTCTCTCTGGGGGGAGGTGATCAAAGAACTAGCCCATGAGTTCATGTCAGAGACATTCCCTGTTCTCATTACTGGGAAACCCTCTTGGACACTGAGCTGTTGTAGGGACTACATCTGTGCAGGGGCTCCCGGTTATTTCCATTCATGGTCCTTCTTTGGAGTATCAGTCTCACAAAAGACTCCTGGACCCAGTTGTTTGTTTTTTGGTTTTTGGTTTTTTGGTTTGTTTTGTTTTGTTTTTTTTTGGTTCTGTTGCTCTCTTCGTGGAGCTCCTGTCCCCTTCAGGTCTTTCTATCTTCCCCTTCTTTCATTAGATTCCCTGCACTCTGCCCAAAGTTTGGCTATGAGTCTCAGCATGTTTTGATACCCTCCAGGTAGAGTCTTTCAGAGGACCTCTTTGATAGGCTCCTGTCCTATTCCCTGTTTTCACCCTCTTCCAATGTCTGCCCCATTTATCTTTCTGAATGAAGATTGAGCATCTTACCCAGGGTCCTCCTTCTTGATTAGCTTCTTTAGGTGTGCAGATTTTAGTATGATTATCCTGTTTTATATGTCTAATAACCACTTATAAATGAGTATATACCATGTGTGTCTTTCTGCTTCTGGGATACCTCAGTCAGGATGATCTTTTCTAGATCCCACCATTTGCCAGCAAATTTCATGATTTCCTTGTTTTTAATTGATGAGTAGTATTCCATTGTGTAAATGTACCACAATTTCCATATCCATTCCTCATATGAGAGACATCTGGGTTGTTTCCAACTTCTGCCTATTACAAATAGAGCTTCTACGAACATGGTTGGCCAAATGTCCTTATTATGTACTTGACTATCCATCTCTATATTACCTCAAAAACCATGCTTTGCCATCTCCTAGACATCACCTTGGGGTAAAATGATAGAAAAAAGGGTATTCTAAGCACAGAGACTCAAAAAGAAAACAAGCATAAGTATTCTAATATCATACAAAATAGAACTAAAACTAATCAGAAAAGGTAGGGAAGGATGTTACATTCTTATTAAAGAAAAAATGGCCATGGACTATTAAAATTCTAGGTATTTATAGTCTAAACACAGGGCACCTATGTTTATGAGAAAAGCACTTAGACACTTAAAATCATACATTGTTCTTCACACAATGACAGTTGACGACTTCAATATTCCTCTCTCAAAACTAAGGTCCTACAAATGATAAAAGTTGAGAGACCTCATATTAGTTACTAACAAACATAACTGAAAGCTCTAGAATGACAAGAAGAAACAACAGCCCAAAGGAGCAGAGAGTAAGAGACAATCAAACTCAAGGCTGAAACCAATGAAATAAACAACAAAACAAAACACAAACATAAACAAAAATAAAAAGAATCAATTAAACAAGGAGTTCATTTTTCAAAACATCAACAAGATTGACAAACTCAGCTAGATTAACCAAAAGATAAAAAGATTCAAATTAATAAAATTACAAGTGAAAGGAGCAACATTACAATGACAACATCAAAATCCAGACAATCATAAGGATAAACTCTAAAAGGCTGCATTTCACAAAACTTGAAAACATTAAAGAAGTGGATGAATTTCTTGATATTTACAACTTAACTACATTAAATTAACATCAAATAAACAATTTAAACAGGCCTATTATGTCAAATAGAAATAGTCATTAAAATACTTCTAACCAGAAAGGAGCCCAGGGTCACATGAATTCAGAGCAAAATTTCTCCTCATTATCAAAGAATAACTAAAACTCATACACCTCAAAGTATTCTACAAAATAAAAAAAAAAACATTTCTTAATTCTTTTGGTGAAGCCTCTGTTATTCTGATGTCAAATCTATACAAAAACTTGTTGTGAGCTGTTCACCAGAGAATACTCCTCATACATAGCCAATAGCCGGCCAGTGACTACACTGGGTGTTTGGGATTCCAGTGTAGCACTGAGCCTTTCAGGGTGAGCTTTTAAACACAAAAAACATGTTCGGTTGACATACAACAATCAAAAAGAATAGTTATCCAGAAGCTGAACTACAATGCTAAAAAGCATGGTTAGTACATTTTGATACCCTCCCAGAACTATATGGAATTTGTTGGAGTAGGCCTTTGATTAAGTTTTGGCAGGTGGTGCTGTCTACATGCTGAGTTTTATAACCTGAATGATACTTCCATCATGGGCTCAGTTTTGTTAAGGTCTAGGGGCCAGTTACAGACCCCCAAAAAAGAAAAAAAGGAACTTATAGGTCAATATCTCTTATGAACATGGATACAAACATTCCTAATAAAATACTTGAAAATTTAATTTAAGAACCGTTCAAATATAATATACACCATGATCATGTTGCCTTCGTTCAAAAGATACACAGATGATTTAACTCATGTAAATCATTAAATGCAATCTACTATAAAAACAAATTGCAAGACAATGTGATCATCTGATTAGATGTAGAAAAGGCCTTTGACAAGACCCAGCCTTCCCTTCATGACAAATCTTGGAGAGAGTAAGAGGACAAGGGAAATACCTCAAACACAATAAAAGCAATTTAGAGCAAACACACAGCCAACGTCATTCTAAATGGAGAAAAACTCAAAGCAATTTCACTAAAATCAGGAACAAGACAAGGATGTCCACTCTCTATAACAACTCAATTAAGTACTTGAAATTCTATGTACAATATTAAGACAACTGAGGAAGCTAAAGGGGATACAAACAGGAAAAGAAGTTAAAGTATATTTATCTGCAGATGATATGATTTTATACATAGAAGACCATATGACCCTACCAGGACATTTCTACAACTGACAAACACCTTTAGCAAAGTAGTAGTATAAAACAAAACAAACAAGCAGAAAACCCTAACAAACAAAAGTCAGTAGCCTTCTTTAGGGAGAAGGGGCTGTCTCTGGCTGCATTGCTTGTCTTTAGACCCCTTTCCCCTAACTGGGGAAAAAAGCTATACCAAATCTTACTCCCCTTTTCTAAAGAGAAGGGGAGGAGGAGAGGATTTTGAAGAGAAAAGAGGAGAGAAAAGGGACAAGAAGAGGAGGGAGGGAAAGCCACAATCAAGATGTAAAGTACATAAATAATAAAAAGTGACAAAATGAGGAGCCTTCCCAATTATAAAAGACAAAGACAAATATACAAAGAAATCAGAGAAACAGCACCCTTCACAATAGACTAAAAAGTGTCTTGAAATAACTGTAAGTAAAAAAAGATGTGTGTAATAAAAGCTTTAAGACACTAAAGAAAAAAATCCTAAAAATTGGAGAAGACAAAAGATTGAAAGACTCTCGAATACTCATGGACATGGAGGATTAATGCTGTGCAAAGTGGGCTTCCTGCCTAAAGCAGACTACAGACTCAATGCAGTCTCACCCTCAAACTTCCAACACAGTGCCTCACAGAGTTTTATTTTTGTTCTGCTTTGTTTTGTTTTGTGGGATGCTTTTCCTTTTGTTTTTGTTTGTGTGATTGATTCTTTTTATTATTTTTCCTTCTGGTTTTTGTTTTATTATTTTTGTGGACAAGAGTATAAGACAGCAAATGTAAACGTAGGTGGATAGAATGGTATAGGGGATGTGGAAGGTGTTTGATGAAGGGAATAACATAATCAAATGTATTTTATGAAAAAAATGAGGAAAAGGAAATACATAAGAAAAATATAAAACACCCAGGACCAACTGTAAAGCATGCACCAGGCACTGAAAGTAGTTCTGAAAGACAGGAGGTCCATAGTGCCTTACTGTGTCCTAAACAGCATTCAGCTGTGGTACTCAATATTTTATTATTACTAAATAACATGCTTGAAAAGTATTTTAAAAGTGATCACTTTGGATTATCAGAAATTCCTTCCAAGGCCATTATTGGTTTAAGGAGTAAATGGAGGGAAAATGGCAAGACTGGAGTTAAGTCCAAAGAGCCAGAACCTCTTGCACGCTGCTCATCTTTCTTCTGCTTACTCACAGAGACTATAATTATGATCAGAAAGTTTCTGTGTTCAGCAGATGACAGAATATCAGGGAGAAGGCAGGGCTGGCCTCAGGGATGGAGACAGAAGGAACCTTTTCCCTGAGGATGGAAAACTCCTGAGTAATCCTGACACATTGCTTGAGGCTGATAAATGGCCTGGCTGGTGCTGTCGGACACCTACCCTGAGTCCTGCACAGACTGCACAGGTGAGTGCTGCATATCATGGTGGATGAGGCTGCATTTGATATCAGAAGAATTTGTGAAGGGCTAACGTATGGGAGAGAAGGTAGGATGCGGTCTCTCTGTCACTCTGAAGGAGGAAAGTGGCAGGATTCAGGGAGAAGATGATCTATCATTTCCTAACTGCAATCCAGGACTGTTTTAGTTTCCACAAGTAGAGTGTGTGTGGTCGCAGGCCAGAGCTGCTCCTTCCACAGGGCAGGCAGGGGCAGGAGACAGAGGCAGCTGCAGTGCAGCCTGGAGTAGGAAGCTCTTGCTCCCACAGCTTCTGCACAATATATGTGTGATTTTTCCCTCCTAAGCTTGAGAACTTTGATCTGAGCTGTATGACTTCTGGTGACTTCAGTCTATGTGGATGGAGTGCTGTTTCTTGCTTTATTACAATTCCATTTGTTGTGAATTTCCCCTTTCCTAGACCCAGTGCAAACCATGAAATATGAGAATTGTGTATAAAGTGGACATGAGGCTACATACTAACACTAACAATGGATTTTAGAAAACTCATCTTTAGAGCATGCTGGGCACTTTCCAAAGTACTATGTATGTCAGCTCATTGACAGCATAAAAATATACCTTTATTGGATAATACATAACTTACATATGAAAAATAGTTTTTATAGAAAACAAATAATAAACACAAAGTGATAAATAGATGAGTAAGGGAATTTACATCCACAGTAGATGGTCACAGAGCATCTTCTGAATCCTAAACTTTCTAACGTTTTGGTATCACCCCAGCTTCTGGAATACTTATAGCCCACCACCACATCATTTGTGGCAAAAATTCCTTCTTTACTTGGATGAACATGGACTGAACTGTTTAATTCTAGCATGGTGGATATAAGAGGCTTGTGGAAGCTAATTAAAATGTACATATGTGGACTGAAGAGCTGGCTCGGTGGTTAAAGACACTTATTTCTATTGTGGAGTTCCCTATTCAACTTTCAGCACCACATGACAGCAAACCATCGCTACAATTCCAGTTCCAGGGAATCTAATGCCTTATGTCTGAAGACAGCAGGCATATATGTGATGCCCAGGCATATGCACACACAAAAATATAACTAAAATTAAAAAGAAATAAGATGAAATAAGATATAAATGTCTCTCTGACAGTTCTGTGAGTAGGTGTAAATAGGTAATTTTTCAGTACAGGTGTGACACTACTCAGAAAACAAAGACAGCTTCTTTATTTCAATAAATATTATTAGTATCTCCAAGAACCAACGACGAACATTTGTAAAAATATACAATCCTGAAAAGATCATTACAGAGATAATGCAACTAAAAATTAGCCACATTGATACATGCCTTTAAAGATAGTCCATAATATTCAGTGGATCTGTGGGAACTTGGAAATTTACCTTCCCTGTGCATGCAAGGAAACACAGGAAACATGACTGA
>JAQQSO010002295.1:0-14489 GCA_028658305.1 Pachyuromys duprasi | reverse complement strand
GGAGGACATTGCAGCCAGCCCTGAGGAGACAAGATGAACTGGGGTCGGATGGAAGGGGAGGAGGTCCTCTCCTGTAAGTGGACTTGGAGGGGGCGGGGAGGAGATGAGGGAGGGATGGGGAGAGTGGGAGGGAAAGAGGAAGGGGCTACGCTGGGGATGCAAAGTACCTAACCTGTGATTGATATAAGAATAAATAAATTACATAAAAAAAAGAAATCAGGCTAAATAAGCCATGAGGAACCAGTCCAGTGAGATGCACTCGCTGATTCATTTCCCACCTCCAGGTTCCTGCCTTGAGCTCTTGACTGGTTTCCCTGAACGAAGAAGGGCTGTAAGCCAAATAAAGAAATAAACTGTTTCTTCCCCTAAGTTGCTTCTGGTCAGAGTTTTATCAAATCAATAGAAAAGCAAACTAGAAGGTCGTACATTGCCTCATACTCTACATTCAACATGGCAAGTACTCTGAAAGCCTTATCATATATCTGTTGTGTGCATGGGTGACCAAACACAAACCAGGCCATGTCTCATCCTATAGAGCTGCTTTGGCAATGAGGGAAACACGTAAAGAAGTCAGCCGAGAGTGCAAGCCAGCACAGGCAATGTCCATGAAGTCAGATATCAGAGACAACTTCACAGAAAAAGTGCTCACATGTCTTCACAATTTAACTTTAAGTCATGTTTTTCTTTTCAATTACTTTGACCTTCTCTTTCTATCCCTTTGTGAGGAATAAGAGTTCAATAAAACTAAGTAAATAAATGGGCAGGAGGAGACTATGAGCATAGTAGCATGAGGAAGTTAGTGAACAGAAGGAGGGGGAGAAGGACAGAAGAGGGAGAGAGAATATGAACTCCAGAGAAGTTTCAAATTGGGCTGTATGCTCTTCTGTGATGAACTGAAAGAACTCAGCTTAGCTGATCAACATCACAGCAGGAAGCTGAAGAAGAGTGTCAGGCTCTGCTGCAGCCCCTTCTGAGATGTGAACACAGAGAGGTGGAGAAGGAGGATGAGATAAAGTTTGCAAGAGTGGAAATCATCCAGTGATCTTCCTGGGTCAGTTGTGCAAGGTGGCAGGTACAGGATGGAACATGAAGACATCTCGTGCCACCTGGACATCTGGTAAGGGTGTGACCTGCCAGACACTCTTGAGTCAGACTTTCCAAGCTCATATATCCTCCCAGACCACATGAGTATGATTAGTGAGAACATATTCTGCTAAGCAAGACCCCCTACTTTGCCTCTCTCCTCACTTTTCACACACTAGGTGTTCCAAGTATGTCTTTTATGTCCCGACTCACTTGCTGCTCCTATTTTCTGATGGATTATAACCGTGAACCCAGACAAACTTCATCTCCAGCTTCCCTACATTTCATCTTGGTGGTGGTCTCAATTTTAATGTGATATATCCAATCCTGAACTACACACACAGTCTTCTCCTCTCAAAGTATCACAACGAGGGATCTCGGTGTTCTCTCTTCCCTGATTCCTGCAAGAATCAATTCTCAGTAAACTTTCCCCTTTCTCACCAGTGCGTGCTTCAGGCTTGGGAGTGCAGAGAATATCTTCTCTGGGTGAAACAAGTGTACTCACTGAAGAAAGAAGGAGAGAGAGAGAAAGTGGGGAGAGAGGAAGGGAAGGAAGGAGGGAGGGAGGGAAAGAAGAAGGGAGGTAGGCAGGCGGGAAGGCAGGCAGGCAAGCTCAGCTTCAATCCCAGATCAGTTACGAATATCAGTGGGATTTTAGCAAGTGTGGATCTTCCAACCCCATACTCTGTCTTCCCAGGAGCTTTGACGGTTTGTCTTAGATCTGTGCTGCTTACTGCTGTGCACATCACCTCTTGCTAAACAGGACTGAAATGGTGACATCTGTGGCATGTGGCATGTGGATAGGGTCCCCGCTAGGCTTTATTTGCTTGGGAAGAAGAGGGAAGGTGAGCAGTTCTAGAGGCTCCAGGCCCTTCCAAGCAAACAAGCCAATATAAACCAGAAGGCTCTTCCAGTCAGGGAAGAAAAGGGTCTCTCTTGGTTGCACCCTTCGCTACAATTTCTTGTGTTACCACTTCTCAGTTCTCAGAATCTCCCCAGGAACAGGAGTCCTTTGTGCTGTGACATATGAGGAGGATCAAAGATCCTGATGACTCATTTGAGGTCACCTGGAAAATAGGTGTCAGGTCCCTCCCTGGATTAAGCTGCTGGCTTCACATCTCCAAGGCTTTTCCTTCCAGTCCTCATCCCTATCTGCTAATGATATATCTACCTGGGTATCATATAATTGTACAGAACTTGCTCCATAGACCAAGGGCTGCTGAAAGGTTGTTGTAAGGGAAAGTCCCACGGAAGTTCCACATCTTGTACCACACTGAACAAAGTACAAGGAGACAGGTAACAGGTAGGGAGATGGGGTCTGTGAAGGATGAATCCCTATCAACTCTTTCCCGGGCCATCTCTTAAGCCTCTACCCACAGTAGTCCATGAAAAACACGCTTTCAGGGGTACCTGCTCAGCCAGAACAGAGCCAACTGTTCTCTTAAAAAAAAGGATTTTGCAGAGTGTGGTAGTGCATGCCTTTATTCCCAGCGCTTGAGAGGCAGAAGCAGATAGATCTGTGTAAGTCTGAGACCAGCTTTATCTACATACCAAGTTTCAGGTCATCCAGGACTACATAGGAGACCCCGACTTTCCAAAATAATTTTCTTACATTTAATTACTGGGGAGTAGGACAACTTTCAGAAGCTTGTTCTCTCTTTCTACAACGTTGGGGCCAGTACTGAACTTAAATTCTCAGGCTTGGCAGCAAGTGCCTTTATCCATTGAGCCATCTCACTGGCCCCAGCTGCCGGTTTTCTACCTCCTTGATTCAGCTATTCCTTGAGTAGCTCCATACACTCAGCCTGTTTCTTTCTCTGGTGTCTACTGAAGCAGGAAAATTCTGCTCAAGTCTCTCCTCCTCCAGGAAGGCTTAATAGCTTTCTGTAGAAAGCAGGGACTATTCCTTCCTTGTATTTCAAGTAAATGTAGTAATATGTTCTTGTGGACACATACACACACGATATATTAGATGTATTTGTAAAATATACATGTGAAATATATAAAAAATAGGTAAGAGATAGTTGAGATGGTAGATATAGACACACATGCATGTATACATATGTTCATAAAGCAAACATACATATATACATACCTACATAATACATACATTCATACATACATACAATCTCCTTGAATTCTTAGAGGAACTCCACATCATTAGCCCCATGTCTCCTGAAAAAAGATTCAGAATTCAGCTTTTAAACACAAACCAGGCCTCAAACTTTGTTCTCCTATCTCCACCACTATGAAAGTGTCTTGCATTATAATGCCTGTGACATATGACTCATTTACCTGACTGCCTCCCCTCCTACCACGGCCTGACTCTGCAGAGGAAATCCAAGGCACATCTGTTGAATAGAACTGATTTGAAGAGGGCTGGCACTTAGAAGGCTTTGGAGACCAGGCTCTTGGGCGATAGGACAAGGTGCTTTGGAATAAAAGATGAATTAGGTAAGCAGAAGCCAATTAGCAGAGGATGCTACAGCCTATGATAAGGAGCTTTAATTTGATAGGAGACAATTGGGAACCATTCATCATGGAGCTGGAGAAGGGCAGTGACAAGCCCCTAACTACACACAAGGGCCTTAGAAATCTTTAATTGCTGCCTCCAATTCTATTTCCGAGTAGAAGTGACGCAGAGGTGAAGCTCACATAGCCATGTGCCCCAGGCTGTCGTGACCACAGTAATGTCACTAGAGAAGCATGTGCTTCCCTTGTGCACATAGCTGTAACGCTACAGACGAGTAGGTCTCTTTCCCTGCTGTCCCTGAACTCAGGTTAGGGCCTTCTTTCTCTCTTCCCCAAAGCCTTACATGGCTTCAGGGCTTACCTGGTCCAAGGAGGCTCTGGGGTGGGGCAGGCAATTGCTGCTGCTACTTCTGGCCCATCTGCATCTTCTGCCTTCCAGCCTGCTCCACTTGTTAACTAACCCTTGTCCAAAGAAGCATTTACAGCTTCCAGAATTTCAGATCCAGAGGTGGCTTTAGCCCCTTCTCTGTCACTGCTTCAAGGGCAGGTGGGTGTCCAGGAGAAGAGAGAGCTGTGAAATTCTGCTGATTAAAAAAAAAAGTCATGGGTTGTTCAGGGGCTTCATCTTTTTCTAAGCTTGGGGGGGGGGAGTCCTTCATTTTTTTTTTCTTGTCATCTGCTACAAGAGATGATGCAGTCTAGTACCTGGGCCTGGCCTTACACAGCCAGTGAGAACCATCAGCAGAGCCAGCTCTGGCTGCTCAGGACAATAGGCCCTTTCTGGCCAGAGAATGCATCTCAGTGTTGTATTGTTTGTATGTTGAAGGCACACAAACACTCCCGTTTCTACCAGCCCCATGATGGTACTTACTGCTTAGATGCCAGAGACAATAGAGGCCAAAACACTGGATTCCCTGAAAAGTGAGAGAGAAAAGTAAAGCAAAAATAAAGAACCGAGTCACATCTGATCAAGAGAAAAGCCAGCTGAGGTGTGAGTGGACTGTGGGGGTTGGGCTCTGAAATGGCACCAGGTGCATTAATTACACTTGATTGCATGTTGGTTTATGGCCTCGGTCACTAGTGTGCTTCATTCCGGCTCTGCAGCAGCTGGTCTGAAAGATATCCTTGGTATTTCGTTAAGCAAGATGAATATTGGCCAGATGGTGACTTCACCAGGACATAATTCACGTAGCATTTTCCTGCCCTAACACAGGTTTCTCTGAAGGAATCTTGAATGACACACTGAACAAAGCAGAACAAGAAAACTCAAAAGCCCCAAGAAGCTTCAGCCGTAAGTTGAAGATTAATCGTCTCCATGGTGTCTCTGACAGGAGCCCAAATGGCTGTGGGAGGCCTGGTTGCACACTGCGGATCTTGCCAGCCCATCTCCCTGTCACTTGCAGAATGGACTGACATCACCCTCAGAGTCTCAGATTCACTCAGTGCGGGGAGGGCTGGCTCTGAGTCCTGAAATGACATGCTACAGAAAACTGGGTCACTTCTTTTTTTAAATTCATTTTGTATAGGGCCAGCCTTTGTCAGCACCTGCTTTCCCTATAATTTGATTGTGATGTTAAGGAAGGGAATACATATATATGTGTGTGTATACATATGTGTATGTGTATAGTTATACATATATATGTATATATAACTATATATATTTATACACATATACACATACATACTCTGGACTTCCTCAGCTTGGTCTGGTGGGAGGAGGAAAATAGTCTCTTTGGAAACTCTTAAGACACTCACTCACCAAGAAACACTAGTAGAACCAGGGCACCAGCTGGGTAGGCAAATTGGCTCAGCTCTGGGTTGCCTTAGAGAAGTTCTTGTTCCCTGGGAGTTAGAAGTGTCTGACCCACAAAGAGTTAAAAAAAAAAAAAAAAGAAAAGAAAAGGTAGGCGTTATACACTTGGAAAGTTGTACTTTAAATGAGGTAAGCCTTTCTGGAATTTGTGAAATGTCTGTGTCCTACACACTGGAGTTCTAATCCATGAAATAAGGCAACAGAGACTGAAGGCCATTCTGCTACAAAATAAGGTCAGTCTGAGACATTTCAGAAGCAAGCACAGCCAGGGTAGAGTATGATGTCTGAGGTCTCTGCTCACTCATACCATAAACCAGCCTAGTCAAACAACATTAGATTGTGTTGTTGGTGCTCTTTGACGTGAAAGCATAAATAACAGCAAAAGCACCAATGCGGGCTGTGAATTTGCATACAACTGTGTGTGGGACTCACTGCCAAACACACACAATCCTGTCTGTCTCTGCAACCTCCAGAGAACTAGTCCTTCAGTTGTTACCTGCCTGTGTGCTCTTAGGACCTCACCTCGGTGCCCACGCAGGTTAGAAAGGAAGAAGAAGAAACCTAGCTCTAAGTTGATCAGCACTGAATGGCAGAGCATTTTGAAAGCCTGTGAATATGGAGCCTGGATTGAGTCACAGGCTTGGAGAGTTGGGGAAGTGAGGCAGAGAGACAATCTCAGTCAGGGGGTGGGGGGTGAGGAGGTTGCAGGACAATCCTTATAAAAATCACCACCCAGGCCCTACTAGACTGTTGCCTCCCACTCAGGACTGCTAATGTGAGTTCATGGCAAAAAGCCCAGTGACAACAGCCCCTCCTTCCCTGGCATGCTCTGGCAGGCCGGCCTTTGGCAAATGGCCCATCCTCTCCATAAAGCAACCTCTATTGTTTCATCAGAGGCTTTCTGATCCCTCCACCCCCACCCCAAGTAAAAACACAGTACCCAGTCTAACTTCCCTTTGCACCAGAACTGACTCCTCCTACTGGGAAATCAGTCACATCAGCCAGGGGAGATTGGTAGGGTGACTCAGCAGTAAAAAGAAAAGAAAAAAAAAAGCCTCACTACTCAGAGCCCACCCACCCTCCAGCCAGCTGTGCCCAGAAAAGGAAGCTCTGTGAGGCAAACAGAAAAGCACACTGCTCGGGTACCCTGGGTGCACAGTGTTCTTTTTCTGCAGACCTTCTGACAGGGACTGCCTATGTTGACATTTCAGCCGGTAGGGTAGGCTAGGCCTGGCTAGGAGAGTCAGGAGGCCACTTCCCAGAACCCAGCTAAGATCATGGCTCCACATTCCGTAACCCTGGCAGGATACCACAAACCCTGTCTCAAGTTCTCTATGTGTGTAATGCAGCACATCTAGTTGTCCATGTCCATGGCTGTTCCTTCTACGAGTCACCTTTCTAGTTTCTGTGACAAGCTATATGACAAAAATCAACTTAAAGGAGATTTATTTGGGCTCAGAATTTAAGCTAAAATCTATCATGGTGGGGAAAATATGGGACCAGAGTTACACAGCAACAGTCATGGTGCACTTGGTCAAGAAGCAGAGAGCTAATGTGGGTACTTAAGATTTTTCTCCTTTCACTCAGCCCAGGACTTCAGAGGATGGCACAGTGCCACCCACATGTAGGGTGGGTCTTCCTTCTCCAGTTAAATCTCTGCATTCATCCTTCTAGGTATACCCAAATCTATGTCATCTAGTGATTCTAGATTCAGTCAAGGTGGCAAAGGAGATTGATCACAGCTTTGTCATCCTGAAAATGGAGATACTTATGTATACAGAAGGCAAAGAGCTTGTCCATAGTGACCCAGTCATGGTAGGGCTGGGAGGGAGGGTGAATCCAGGCCATTCTTCTAAGCAGGTGGACACAGCAGCAGAACTCTCCCACCATCTACAAGTGACCCCCATATTCTCTGATTCTCTTCTCTGATGCTCTGGGGAACACAGAGCCGAAGACCAGCATGGTAGAATTCATGAGCCTAGCTCTTTTCCTCTGACCCTTTCATTGTCCAGTAGCAGCCTTCCATCCTGTGCTGTTAGTAACATCTACCCAGATTCTGTGGTCCTAACCTTCCTACCTCACATTTGATTCTCCAGTAGCATACTGCCTGGAGAGCCACACGCCTATAGCTGGCTCTTGCCTAGCTTTGCTGTATACTGTCCTATCTTGATTGCCTAGCATATCTGTCTTCCTCTGGCTCTTCACTGACAACTGCTCCAATAGATCTTACCACTTTCAGGGATCTATTCCTTCCACCCCTTGGAATGTCGAGTGTTTATTTTTGGTGGTATTCGAAGGCAAAGAGCTTGTTAAGTCTGGATACCTGAGTGATGAATGGAACCCAACCATAAACATCCAGCAGAACTGGAAATCAAACTTTCCGTTTGGAAGACATTATATTTTTTTCTCAGTATAACCTATCTAAAATAATCTTTGGCAGATCTGTTGTTAAACACATAAATTGGCATTTCAAGTATTGCAAAGAGCGGTCTATTAAGAAATTGAATGCATGCCTACACTGGTAGGAACTACCAAAGTTTATTTTATTTTTAATTTCATTTAATTTTAATTGTGTGTGTTTTGACTGTGTAACATATGTGTTCCTGGTGCCAGCAGAAGCCAGAAGAGGATGTTGGAACCCATGGGAATGAGATTACAGATAGCTATGAACTGCCACGTGGATACTAAGTATTTAATTTGGGTCCTCTAGAAGAAGAGTCAGTATTTCTAATCACTGGACCATCTCATCAGACTCAAGAACTCCCAAAGTTTAATTATGATTTAGAAATAGTCCTATGTACCATCTGTATACTTCTCTTCAGTAAATTTTTTCATTATATCATATTCAATGCTTTTGTTTCCTTTGTTCCTCACCACATTCCAGGCCAGAAACAGGAGAATGATACTCCACTTCATTGATTAGGGAGAAAACTCTGACCCAAAGATGTTCTTACCTGACATCCCAACACCCTCCTTTGGGTCCCCTTGTTACTTAGTTTCTTCGCATCTGTGGATTATAATATAGTTATCCTATACTATAAGTCTCATATCTGCTTATAAGTGAGTACATACCATGTGCATCTTTCTGGGTCTGGGTTACCTCACTCAGGATGATCTTTTCTAGTTCCATCCATTTGCTGCAGATTTTATGATTTCCTTGTTTTTAATAGCTCAGTAGTATTCCATTGTGTAAATGCGCCACAATTTCTTTATCCATTCTTCAGTTGAGAGACATCTAGGTTGTTTCCAGTTTCTGGCTATTATGACTAAAACCACTGTGAACATAGTTGAAGAAATGCCTTTGTTATATGATGGTACATCTTTTAGGTATATGCCCAGGGATGATATAGCTGGGTCTTGATGTAGAACGCTTCCAAATTTTCTGGGAAAGTGCCAGATTGATTTCCAGAGAGGCTGTAAAAGTTTGCACTCCCACCAGCAATGGAAGAATGTTCCCCTTTCTTCACATCCTCCACAACATGTGCTGTCCTTTGCGTTTTTAATCTTAGTCATTCTGACTGGTATAAGATGGAGTCATTTTGATTTACATTTATCTGATGACTAAAGACATTGAGCATTTTTAAGTGCTTCTCAGACATTTGTGTTTCCTCTGTTTAGATGCTCTGTTTACCTCTGTACCACATTTTAATTGGATTATTTGATTAGTTGATGTTTACCACCTCCTAGCCAGGCAGGACTAGTGGAAGGAGGAGAACAACTCACAGACAAAACCTTTGATCCAAAAATTACCCTGCCTACAAGAAGTACAGGGATAAAAAGGAGACAGAGATTGAGGGGAATCTCCAAACAATGATTGGCCCAACCTGAGACCCACCCCATGGTAGAGACAGCCCCTGACACTATTAATGATGTTCTGCTATGCTTGCAGATAGGAGCCTAACATAAATGTCCTGTGGGAGGCTCCCGCCAGCAGCATATGGAGATAAATCCTAGGACTTGCAGCCAAGCATGGGGCAGCACTCTGGTGGTCCCATGGAAGTGCTAAGGGAAAGATGGAAGGACCTGGAGGTACCAGAACCTCACAAGAACACCAACAGAGACGACTAACCCAGACACATGGGGGTTTACAGAGACTGAGACATCAACTAAGAAACATGCATAGTCTGGACCTAGGCACCCCGTACGTATGTGGCCAATGGGCAGCTTGTTCTTCATGTGGGTTGCCTGGCAAGTGTAGTGGGTGGGGGCTGTTTCTAACATAGACTACTGCCTGCTTTTGGATCAGTTCCCTTGGCAGGGTTGCCCTGCCTGGCCTAAGGGGATGAGAATATATTCAGTCCTGATGTGACTTGATGTGCTGGGGAGGGCTGATACAGGGGGAATGAGCTCCCCCTTTCCGGGGGGGTAAAGTGAAAGGGGAAAGGAGAGGTTGGGGGAGGGAAGACTGGAAGGTCAGAATGGAGGGAGCACTATAGGGATGTAGAATAAATAAACTGAAACAAAATGAAAATTAAAAGACAGACAGAGAGAGAGAGAGAGAGAGAGAGAGAGAGAGAGAGAGAGAGAGAGGTTCTTACCTGTCCAAGAGCACAAAGAAAGAAGGATGCATCAGAGCTTGGAAGCTGAGTTTTCTCAATCCCAGCTTAGAATTCTTCTTCCTAGACCAAATCTCCAGATACGTCATGTTTTAAATGTTATGCCATTTAAATAAAATTGCAATTAATCTGAGGAAAAGTTCCAAGTCATTTGTACATTTGTATTTGGTATGTTGCTTAAAACTTAACAAAAAGTTATTTTGCTGTGATTTTGGCTATAATCACTACAATTGTAACAGAAACTTTTAGGGAAATACTCAAATGGTGGATGCCATGGTGGGTCATGGTTAGAAGACCAGAGATGGTGAGTAGTAACATGATAAGGTAATAAGAGTCCAATCTAGCTTCCAATTAGTCTTGGTATAGAATACTCATGCCCAAATCTCATTTATTGGGGTCACAGGAATCTTCATTCAAGGCCATAATCCTAGACGTACTACCTAGTGTCCAAGGGTTTATACCTGACAATGTACGTAAAGTTGACTGCTCTCTGATCACTCGTCCCTGATGATGAAGCCTTGCCAAGCCATGGAGGAAGAGGATCCAGGCTGTCCTGATGAGACTTAACAAGCTATGGGCAGACAGCAATACTGAACTCCCCCTTTCATGGACTAGGAGAAGGGGATGGAGGAAGAGGGAGGGAGGGTGTGACTCAGGGAGTTGAGGTAGGGGGCCTCAATTGAGATATATAATGAATAAGTTGTGAAGAAAAATAGAAATTAAAAACAGAACGGAAGATGGGATACCTGGTACCAATGATTATTTTCTAGCAGCCGTTTCTTTATTATTGTTTCCCTTTGGTACTGGGGAAGTCAGTCCTCTTTTTTTCTCCTGCCCATGCTGACCACCTCTCTCCACTTTCTCTCTGTGTGTATCATTGTGCTATATAGTATGCTTGCTCTTCTGTATCATTGAATTGCTGCCTGGTAGCATTCCTTCTACCATCAGAGCTCCACCTTGACAGAATGGCAGTTTTAAATGATTGGTTCCAAGGACATAATTTGTCAACATCACTTGGATACAAGGGAGTTTGAATAATAATAATAATATCATCATCAACAACAACAATAGTCGCTTTCAGCATCTTAACTATATAAATCACCCCATTTCCTATTTCTTTCATACTTGCCCATTCCCTGAAATCTAAGTGGCATTGGTGATAGCATAATCATTAGCTGCCAGTCCAGGGCTGGGTATTTGGGGCAGCTCTGTTCTAAGGTTCAATTTACTTTACCCTACATTATCATTTGAACAGTAAGGTAAGGCCTGAAACAGAGGCTTATGATCATAGAAGAATATCAAGGGGAATGTGTTTGGCTAATTTAATTGCTGACTTTCCTTGTTTATGATATAGGAAAAGTCAAATTCCTGCATGACATGCTTCATCAGGTAGAGAGTCCCCGTTGGAACTGAAGCCCAACTGAAGTTTTGTATTTCTTCATGCTGTTCTTTACACTGCATCCTTCCTTTGGGCTAGTAAACTGTATGAATTGGCCCAGAGTGTTCTCTGATGACTCCCATGGGTAACGCTTGGCAGCAATAAACACCTCTGTATAATTTAAAGATTTGTCATCTCTGTCCTTTTCAACATAACTGACACCTTCAATTATCATCTGTAAAATGACCTAAATATCTTTACACCTTACTTAATTTGAATGATTCCATTCTGCCAAAATTAATGAGTATATGAAACAAAGAATATCCATTTACTGAGTATTGCTCACTGTGCTATGCATTTGATAAGTCTTATCTTACTGAGTTCAGCTGCACAGCTGTCAAAAGGGTCAAATAAAATAATCTTTCTAAAGTCACCAAGCTAGGAGTGATGGGATTGATAGAACCTGAAATCAACACACAGGTGGAATCCTCTGCATCTATCTAGTTAGTATCCCACAATCCCCACACATTCTTTCAGGCCCAAACCCAGGCCACCTCCATGTTTCTCTCAGTGAATTGCAGTACCACTTGCTAGCCTGCTGAGAAAGCTTCCCATCTTGCTCTCACCCTCAGTTCTTCTGTCTCTCTCACTCTATTCTCTGGGTCACCAATGTAGTTGTTTCTTCCAAACGCTTTTCTTCCTTCCCACTCCACTGTAACATTGGATCCTGGGCTTTGTAGTGTCCTGCTGATCTACTGCAATCATCTCTGGATTGATTCCTCTGTCTCATCCCTTCATTTTATGCTTAGAAGTTGATTGCCCTTCAGAGCCTGCCTATGAGCATTGTCTTCTCTATGTTGAGTCTCTAAGAGCAGCTCCTTTGATGAAGTCCATCTCTTCTGCTGCCCTGCCAATGCCAATGTCAATGTTATCTCTGTTACAATTATAATGCCCTGAAAAATTAAAGGAAGTTTGTTTCTTTACTTTTCTACGGGTTCTTTTTTTCTACACCTTTTCCCTCAGAGGTCCCTCTGAAATAAACCATCTTTGTTTCCCATGTCTCCTTCAAGCCCAGAGATGTTCTACACTTTCTTCAAGAGTATAATAAGTAGAGGAGATCCAAGATGTATCTGAACAGCAGGATAGCAGTGATTGCAGATCAACCAATAGGCCATACTGTAGACTACAAAACGTCAGCATCTGTGTTTCCCAGAGGAGAGACAAACCCACAGTGGGGGAAACTAGAAGCTCCAAACTCAGGTCACCTGGTTAATCCCGGGAAAAGTTCCCAGGTTCTCAATAGCACGAGGTCTCAGCCTCTGGCCAACTTCCCATCCACTTTCACCTTCCCATAGATAACTTTCAGGTGCCAGGGGCAAAAAGTCTCCAACCTCGGGATCTTCTGATACTTAGGAAACATCTGATACTTCTGATACTGTGGAAACGTCCCCAGCCACTGCTCTAAAGCTCAATTCCTCTCTATGGAGAACAGCCAACCTCTGAGCTCACAGGTTCTCCAAAATAGCTTTACCCAGCAAGCACAGAGTTTGGGCACAGTATCTGGGTATCTGGAGCTCCTTAACCCCTTGGAGCAAGAAAGCCAATAGCAAGGAGGGTGACTCCAGAACTTCCCCTGGAGAGAGTGGGGCCCAGAGCTACTCAGGAGTCCATACAACTGAGGAAAGCCACAGGCAGTGCCCAGAGAACTACCTCCCAGTCTCAGAACATACCCACCAATCCAAGGAGGGTTCCTGTAGGAACACCCAGCTTCCTGCCCAGGGCTTTTCCCATATTCCTGAGAAATCCAGCAGGCATTAGGAACTACCACCCAATTCCACAGACAACCAGATGACTAAAGGCCAGCATAAAAACACAATCAACAAACATCAGAGCAATATAGCATCTCCAGAACCCAGTTTTCCCATGGCAGGCAACCCTGAATACCCTACCACAACCAAAACACAAGAAAAATCACCTTAAATCTATAAGTGTGAGATGATAATGGAGGAAATGAATAAAATTCTTAAAGAAATACAGAGAGACACAGTCAAACAAATTGAGGCCTTTAGAGAGGAAATGAATAAATCACTCAAAGAAATACAGGACTGCGCGGGCACACAACCCTCTGTGCCAGCAGCCGCCACATTGGGCGGGGGCACACAGTACCACAGACGGACTGAGTTTCACCCAGATACTACGGGCTACACCGGTCAGACCCACACCCCTAGGCACACCCAGCCATCACCCCAGATTGGGACTCATAGTATCAGGTCCAGACTGAGGTGCCCTAAATACCATCTCAGACCATGGTGCACAGCCCCTGACCCAGAAGGAGGCACCAAGGCTCCATTCCAGAAGAGAGCCCTTAGCAGCAAGCCCAGGGCAGAGCTCGGAGCCTCCTGACCAGAGCAGCACCCCCAGCACACATATCAAAGGGGGACACGCAGCCTCTGGCACAGAGTGAGGAGCCAAACATCCAGACCAGAGGGGAGACCAGCCTGTGGTGCTCACAGCCTCTAGCACGAAGCCAGGCACACAGATCCCACAACAGAGTACAACTGAGGCAACAACACAAACTATCAAACCAATAGAACTCCCTGATCTTCTTGAAGAGTACTCCTGACACAAGAGATTGACAGTTGCAGTCTGAAGTTCAGCCTTGAGGCACAAACAGCTCCTTGAGTATATATAAACAAATGCCCAGAAATCGGCGTAAGAATGCACCCAACAATAATCCGGACACCATGGCCCCACCAGAAGCACTCAAAAGCAATAGAGATTTTAATTCAGCGGAGACACAGGAAAATTATATTAAAGCTATAATTATGCACATATTAGAGGAACAAGAGGAGGCACAAAAAGAGTTAATGAACAAGGCCCTCAAAGAAATTAAGAAGGATTTAACTGCCCACATACAGGAACAATTAAAGATAGACAGAGAGGAAACAACCAAAATAGGAGACACAGTCAATCAGATGAAGGAAACAATACAAAGCGTGAAAACAGAGTTAGAATATATAAAGAAGAAACAAACGGAGAAGATCCTGGAACTGGAGAACTTAGAGAAAAGATCAGGAACCACAAAGGTAAGCATCACCAATAGAATACAAGACATGGAAGAGAGAATCTCGGGAGCTGAAGATACGTTGGCTGAAATGAATTCCTCACTCAAGGAAAATATAAAATC
>JAQQSO010002294.1:0-14490 GCA_028658305.1 Pachyuromys duprasi | reverse complement strand
ACTTTTTAATGTGTTCTTGGATTTGGTTTGGGATTATTTTATTGGGTGTTTATGCATAAATGTTCATGAGGATATTGTAATTTTCTTTGTTGAGTCTGTGTATACTTTTGGTATCAGGGTGACTGTGGCCTCATAAAATGAATTTGGCAATATTCCTTCTGTTTCTACTTTGTGGAATATTTTGAGGAATATTGGGATTAACTCTTTTTAGAAAGACTGATAGGATTCTGAGCTAAAATCATCTGGCCCTGGGTTTTTTTGGGGGGAGGCTTTTAATGACTTTTTATTTCTGTAAGGGTTACAGGTCTACTTAAATTGTTTATCTGACATTGATTTAACTTTGGAAAGTGGTTTCTATGAAGAAAATTATTCATTCTTGTATCTTGTATCTATGACCTAGCTGGATTTATAAATAGATATTGTTTAAGTTTGACTCTCTCATAAAATATCTTGTTTTCTCCATCTATTATATAATTAAAAGTTTTACTGTGTATTGTAGTCTGGGCTGGCACCTGTGGTCTCTTAGCATCTGCAGGACATCTGTCCAGGCCCTTCTGGCTTTTAGAGTCTCCATTGAGAACTCAGGTTTAATTCTAATAGTCTACCTTTATATATTGCTTTTTTCTCTTGTAGCTTTTGATATTTTCTTTGTTCTGTATGTTTAGTGTATTGAAAATTATGTAGCAAGGGGACTTTCTTTTCTGGCTTAATCTATTTAGTATCTGTATGCTTCTTGTACCTTTATAGGCCTCTCCTTCTTTAGGTTATGATATCCCTCTTCTGTGATTTAGTTGAAAATATTTTCTGGGCCTTTCAGCTGGGAATCTTCTTTCTTCTATTCCTATTATTCTTAGGTTGGTCTTTTCATTGTGTTTGAGGTTTCCTGGATGTTTTATGTCTGGAATTTTTTAGATTTAATATTTTCTTTGACTGATACATCTATTTTTTCTATCATATCTTCAATGCATGAGATTCTCTCTTCCATATCTTATTGGTGATGCTTCCATCTATTGTTCCTGTTTGCTTTTCCATTTCCAGAATTCCATCAGTTTGTGTTTTCTATATTGCTTCTAGTTCCATTTCAGGTCTTTAACAAGTTTATTTATTTCCTTCAACTATCCCCGCCCCCCGTGACTTTCTGTCAGAAATGTACTCATTTTTCTCCATTATTTTTGTTTGTCTTTTCCTTCATTTCTTTAAGGGATTTATTCATTTCTGTCTGTTTAAAGACAGGATATTAATAAATCCCTTAAATCATCTCAAACTCCCCTGAACTTTAAGCTGGAATATTATGACAAGGAGGGGAGGGGACATTGGGGATGGAATGGGGGTATCATCTAGAGAGTGCAAGAGGTCTTTGGAGTTCTGATGGCTAGAGTGGTCTCTGGCCCAGCAGGTAGTGTCCTAGGGAGAGGGAGCTGGCAGGCTAAACTGTCTTCTGGCAGGTGCGGCCTGTGTTTTGGGCAGGGGGAGTCTGTCACAGTGATGAGACAGGGAGGAAAAACTGATGATTGTGTCTGTTGGAAGCTAGAGAGTAGGGGAGGTCCTTGGCATGTGACCCTACCTGGTCTTCTGACAGTGTGTCCTGTGTTTTGGCAGGGCAGCCTGGCTGGGCAAACTGAGAGAATGGGGAAGGTCCATGGGTGGCTGGCCTACCTGACCTTCTCATTCTCTGCCCTTTATAGAAACTGTTCAGCATGTCTTACTTAGCTTATAAGCCAGTGGTTCTCAACCTGTGGATTCTCAACAACCCTTTCACAGGGGTCATCTAAGACCATCAGAAAACACAGATACTTACATTATGATTCATAACGGTAACAGAATTACAGTTATGAAGTAGCAACAATAGTAATTTTATGGTCGGCGGTCATCACAACATGAGGAACTGTATTAAAGGGTCACAGCATTAGGAATGTTGAGGCCCACTGGCATAAACATTTCTATACAGGCATTTCCTTTGGCAGTCCCATTATTGGATTCTTATTCTTGAATTGTATTACCAGTCTACTTCTATTGATGTCTTGCTTTTATAATTTGGGCTCTGGGTGTTTGTACCCATTATCTCATTTGATCCTAATGAAGCAGATAATGACACAGCCTTCATTTTATGCTTGAGTTCAGCTCAGCTCAGCAAGATGTGGGCCAGTGCAGTGACTCAGCAGGTAAAGGCATTTACTGCTGAACCTAACACACAAAGCTTGATCCCTGGAATCCACTTCTGGATAGGAAGAGCCAATTCTTGCAGACCTCCACACACGCACTGTGGTACCACATATATACATGCACACATTCACATACACACACACAAAAAAAATAAGAATGAGTAAGTAAATGTAAAAAAAATTAGAAAAGCAACTAACTCATTGAAACTTACTGTTAGCAAATGATCTTTTGGGATTCAAACCTAAGATCATCTAATATCAAAGTTTATACCCTAAACTCCAATTTCTTAAATTGTGGGATATGCCCCTATATGGGGGTACTCCAGGCAGCTAGAGAACAGAGGAAGGTTTTTGAATATGGAAGTGTTATCAGGGAAAAGAGGTTATATTTTGTGGTTTCTTAGATTCATGTGCAAAGGAATTGAAGAAGGAGGAGGAGGAGAAGAAGAAAATGAGTGTCCTGTTATTGGAGTTTCAAAAAATAAAAAATAAAAACAGGGTAGGCAAGCTGAAGGTTTCAGCAGCTTCCAGGAAGAAGGGGGTGGGTAAGAGTTTTAGAATTTAGAGGGACCCAGGCAGAAGGCACAGCTCTGTCACTGCACCCTCAGCAGCCTGAAGGATTTTCTACTTTTAGGGACCTTGACTCAGGCCAAACTGATATCTGTGGATATGACACAGAAAAGAATTTTATGACTACATAGACTATGAAGCAGAGCTGAAGGCATGGTGGTCTCCTCTAGGAGAAAGTCATGGAAAGTAAGACAGATTCAAGTATGGGTAATGAGCTCCTCAAGGGAAAATCGCAATTGCCTGTCTCTGCCTCTCTCTCTCGTTATATGTCTCTGTCTCTCCCTCTCTCTGTCTTTGTCTCTGTCTCTGACTGTGTCTCTCTGTCTCTGTCTCTCTTTGTCTTTCTCTGTCTCTGACTCTGTCTTTATCTCTCTCTTTCTCTTCATTAGTCAGATATAGGACCATTGTGGTGTTTAGTAACTATCATTAAAGGGTTTCTAACAAATCTCAGTAAGGCACTGGGTAGTGAATAAGAGTTACTGAAGAAGAAAAGCTTTTACAAAAGCTCATTGACTGATTAGAACTAAAATGGTTGTGCAGGGGTTAGAATGTTGCAGGTTCAGAGTCTAATCAAAATTGCAGTCTTTAGCACCCTTAAATAGTATTTATCGTCAACCTCTGAATGTGACCTAATATCTTTGTAACTATTAGGTAAATCCTTTGACACACATGAACAGACCCCCTCCCCCTTTATAAGGCCAATAGCAGAGATTTCCCCACCTTGCTGTAGTCAGCCTACCTGGCATAGCCAGTAATTTGGAAAGTGTGTTGGTTTATGAATTTCTTTGTTCTGTCACCAAAATCACTCCATGAAGCTACCTGCTACAATGGAACATAGAATATGGGGTATCCTGAATATGTGTTCATGGCCAATAACCACTCTTACTTAGCTCCAGCATAAACTATCTCTCCCCTTTGAAGTGCTGTCTTCCCCAGTTGTTCTCCAGCCTGTGTTTTTAGACAATATCTCTCACTAAACCTGGAGCTCATCCATTCAGATAGATTGGCTGGCCAGCAGGCCTGGGGACTCAGAGCTGGGGTAACATATAATTGCTACGGAGCAGTTTCCATGGATGATAAGTTCTGAACTCAGCCTCCCATGGCTGCAAAGCAGATGCCTTAACAACTAAGCCATCTGTCTGTTCCTGCTCTCCTGTTCAGTCTGGACAGACCTATCTGAACTGACTCTTAAGGGAAGAAATAAGTTTTTATTTTTTACAGTCTTTTGAATAGTTCAGATCACCATGCCATCACCCAGGGCCAAAAGTAGAACTTAGATTATATTCTTCTGGCAAAAATCGTGTAACAGATAACAAAGAAGCAAAGAAAAGCAAAACAAAATCCACAAAAGAGCCATGCTTTTTACCTGAGGAAATAGCTTTCTCCGAAGAGCTTCAACCAAGCTTCCTCCACGTCATGGGGTATTTTACTTCTTCAAGGGGGGATCTAGAATGCTTTGTTCCCCTCCTTGAATATGGTACTTTAAATTTCTTTTTTTCCCTTGTTTAATTAGTTTTTTCTCTGAACGTACAAATGTGTTTTTCTTTTCTTTTTTATTAATGAATTCAATTTACATCTCAGTCATAGGCCCCTCCCTCCTCTTCACCCAGTCCCACCCTCCCTCCCATATCCCTTCTTCCCTATTCCTCAAAATAGGGGAGCCCCCCAGCTCATCTATCCACATAAGGACTGAGTACATCTTCCTCCTCTGTGCCTTGGAGGGAAGTCCCATCAGGAGGAAGTGATCAAAAAGCAGACAACACAGTCTATGTTACAGATATCCCCAGACCCCTAACTAAGTGGGCTGATATGAAGCCTAAGATGCCCATCAGACTTATATTTTTGGGGCCTGTGCATTGTAGTATATCTATCCTGTACTATATGACTAATATCCATTTATGAGTGAGTACATACCATGTGTGTCTTTCTGCTTCAGGGATACCTCACTCAGGATGATCTTTTCTAGTTCCCACCATTTGCCTGCAAACTTCATGATTTCCTTGTTTTTAATGGCTGAGGAGTATTCCACTGTGTAGATGTACCACAATTTCTGTATCCATTCTTTGGTTGAGAGACATCGAGGTTGTTTCCAGTTTCTGGCTATTACAAATAAAGCTGCTATGAACATGGGGGAGCAGATGTCCTTACTGTATGGTGGAGTGTCTTTCAGGTGTATGCCCAGGAGTGGTATAGCTGGGTCTTGAAGTATGGTTATTCTCAGTTTTCTGAGAAAGTACCAGATTGATTTCCAAAATGGTTGTACTAATTTGCACTCCTGTCAGCAGTGGAGGAGGGTTCCCCTTTCTCCATATCCTCTCCAGCATGTGTTGCCACTTGAGTTTTTGGTACTGGCCATTCTGACAGATCTAAGATATAATCTTAGAGTCATTTTGATTTGCGTTTTCCTGATGACTAAGGACACTGAGCATTTCTTTAAGTGTTTCTCCACAATTCAAGATTCCTCTGTTGAGAATTCTCTGTTTAGCTCTGTACTTCACTTTTTAATTGGATTATTTGGTTTGTTGCTGTTTAATTTCTCAGGACCGTTGGAAGAACAGCCAGTGCTCTTAATCTCTGCGTTATCTCTCCAGCCCAGCACTTTAAATTTCAAAGTAGGCAATTATAATAGTTTCCTTTCCTTAAAAAAAAAAAATCAGGGTTTTTTTTTTGGGGGGGGGGGCTCAGCAGTTAAGAGTGCTCGCTACTCTTTGAGGACTGGGGTTCTGTTCCCAGCACCCACATGGCAGCTCACAATAATCTGTAACTCTAGCTCCAGGGAATCCAACACCCTCCTCTGGCATCTGCGGGCATCCACATAGAAACACAAATTTTAAAAATATTGAAGTAGATCTTTTGTTAAAAATCAGTGTTTTGCCATGAGTAGAGAAGTGGTCCAAAGCTAATTGAGGGTACCTGTCCTCAATGGCCTCAATACTGGCTAGTGCAACCTAACAAAAGGACTGAAAATTAGTTTGAAATCAAGTGCATCATTAATCGAAGTTTTTTGGGGCAGTGTCTCTATGTGTTGCAGTGTGATTTCACTTTGGTTCTGAACATGTAACAGGGACACATTGCATTCCCTCATGACAAACAATCCAATACTGCATGCCATTAATTTAATTATTTTTCTTACATATACACTATTTTCTGTTCTCATAGAAACATAATGATTTAACTATGACTAACAAAGTCTTACAATATTTTTGTCATTCTTCAGCATGTATCAAATTGGGTTATTTTGCCTTAGAAGGTTTCATTTTAAAAATCACTGTCTGAGTTTCTCATTTGAGTTCCATTTTAAAATCTTTAAGTGAATTTCTGGCTCCAGATAATGGTAGAATTTCCAACAATTCCTGAAATGGTGCTAAGCATACTTCTGTCTATTTACGCAAGCCAGTCTTCTTAGCACTAATAATTACAAATAAAATCATCAATCAATTCTGAGAAGATATTGAAAGATACTCTAGATCTGCTTCTCCAAATATTCAGCCAAAATTTAATTCTGACCAAAAATAAAATAAGCATATTCCTTTCAGTAGAATGTAAATTTGCCTTCATCTTTGTTAAACTCTAAAAATTACATATGCCAAATAATTGTTTTAAATAATTTTCCTTATGATTTATTATCAGTAAATGTTTTAGTTGCAGACCTATATATTCATTGTCATGCAGAAAAGTCTGAAGCTACCAGGGATGATTAGTGGGACAATGTGAATTCCTTAGACCTCTGTTTCCCCAGAACAGCTTGCCTTCTGACAGAGTTCAATCCTGTGCCAGCGTAATGCTTCTCTGAGGGGAGGCGAGCATTCCCACTGCCTGTACATGGAAACCTCCAGTCTTCTTCAGTCTGGCTACTTCTGTTTATCTCGGCTTGATCTAGTTTCGTTAAACGCAATGGCCAGAACAACACATGATATTTTCAGGTTCAATAAACCGGCCTGGCAATGCTTATTTTCATTCTCCATGTTTTCCTGATGAGAACAGGCGATAAAAAAAAAAACCAGCCAGGAAGTTTGAGGGCTGGGAGTCCAGAAGCAGCTGTTCTCGAAATGGCCACAGTCCTGTCAGTAGTTGCGTCCGTGCCGGAGGCCAGGACACAGGTCTGATCCCTGGTTCCTTATTACCTCTCTGCTAAGCGAGCCCTTCCACCTGGGAGCCATACATGAAGAGTGACCCACACTGAGAGCAAGGGCTTGGGCACCTCACGAGTGGGCCAGCAGGACTAATTATTCTACACACCTTACCCAGTCTCTGCCACCAGTCTTCTAGAAAGTCCCCGGGGTAGAAGCTCAGTTACCCCCAGGCCCCAGCGCCTGCTCGAGCTCTGCAGAGCTCTGCATCCTCCTTTCTCTAAAAACTTACCACTGTAGTCCATGAATGTCCTTCTCCAAATCTGTGGGACACGAATCTTTGACTCAGTCAAAGTCATGTGTGACCGTGAGCTTTCCTTCCTCCTGAGGTAAAGCAGCCTTCTTTCTGAGGTAAAGCCACATGGGGTAGTAGAGAAAGCATCCATCAAGCCCAAGGTACAAGTATGTGTGTGTGTCTGTGTGGGTTGTTGGGAGTGTCTGTGTGGGGTGTGTCTGTGTGGGGCTATGTGTGAGTATCTGTATGGTATGTGTGCAGCTGTGTGTGTATGTGTGGAGCTGTGTGGGCTGTGTGTATGCGGCTGTGTGGTGTATTTGTCTATGAATGTGTAGAGCTGTGTGTATATGCCTGTGTGGAGTATCCGTATGATGTGTGTGTGGGTCTGTGTAGTATGTGTGAGAGTATAAGTATGTGTGCCTGTGTATGTATACTTGTATGTCTGCGTGGTAAGTGTCTGTGTAGGTATGAGTGTGTAAATCTCTGTGTGTGTCTGTGTCTTCGTGTACTGTCAAAGACTGCCTGCCTGTTGGGGCAGGGAGAATTTACTTTCTTTTATAAGAATCAGAACCATCCTCCCAGGATTTAAATACCAGATTTAATCATGGAGTTGAAAGCCAACAATTTTTTGAGTTGTAACACCAATTATGTAGTAAGACAAGAAGCAGCATGGAGATTAGCATAAAAAAGAAACCACTGACAGAAAAAGTGGGCCCTTCCCTCCCCGGGGGCTCTTGTGTGACTACAAGATGGCATGTGTGAGAAGAGCTTGGGGTAAAGTCACACCAGGTAGTCAAGGCTGTGCCAGGGATCAACACAGAGGCCCTGACCTTGTGGCCAGCTTCTAATCCCTCTCCTGCTTGGACTCACTTCCATTCTGGGAAGTGTTTTCTCTCTTAAGGGACTATTTCTACCACTATCTGTGTGTGCCTGTTGCAATTCATTCCAGGACACAAGCGGGTGCCCTTGGATTGCAATCCACATCTATAACACCGTTTTTTTTTTTTTTCTTTTTTGGCAAAAAAACCAAAAAAACAAAAAACCATAAAAAAAGTTTTCCTTCACTTTAATTTTATGTGTATGAATGTTTCTGCCTGCGTGTCTGTCTGTGCCCCACGTGCATACTGTGCTTAAAATCCAGAAGAGGGAATCCTATCCCTTGGGACTGGGGTTGCAGATGGTTGTGAGCCACCATGGGGGGGGGTGGTGCCGGAAATCAAACCTGGGTCCTCTGGAAGAGCTGCCAGTGCTGTTAACCACTGAGCCATCTCTCTAACCTCAACAGATACATTTCTAAATTTAATTTTAAATAGCGTGTGTGTGTGTGTGTGTGTGTGTGTTGCTGAAGCACGGGTGTGAAGGTCAAAGAGCAACTTTTGGCAGTTGATTCTCTCTGACCCTCATAGGTTCCGGGGATTAAAGTCAGGTCACTGGGTTTGCATTGCAACTCCTTTTGACCACTGAGTCATCTCCTAGCTCAACAGACACAATTTTATTTTATTTTATTTTATTTTTAATTATTTTGAAAAAAATTAAATACAATGTATTCTGATTATGGCTTCCCCTCCCCCTACTCCCTCTGAGATCCTTCCCACTTCCTCACCCACCCAAATCCACACCCTTTCACTGTAAACAAACAGGCATATAGAAAAACATAAAAAATTATAATAAAATAAGATAAGATAAAAATAAAACCAAACAAACCAGAACAGGAAAAAAAGAAAACAAATAAATAGGAAAAAAAAGAGCCAAAGAAGAATAAACCATAAGAAACACTTATATACACAGAAAAATACACATTTGCATGCACAGAAATTCTATAAAAACACAAAACCAGAAATCATAATATATAAGCAAAAGATTGATAAGGTTCAAAAAGAAAAATATATACTAGACAGAGCATTATGAGACCAAAAAAAAAAAAAAAACCCAAAAACCTCTGAAAATGCCATTAACTTCATTTTGTTTTGGCCTGCCCTTAAGTGCGTTTACTGCACCGAGTAAGACTCCTTTGTGGAAAACTTTCTCTGTGAGCAGCTGTCAGCTGGAGAGGGCTTCTGGGCTAGAGATGGCTCCATGCGCTCCCTTCCCTTTCAGTGCTGGGACCCTCGAAGGCCCTGAGCATGCTGCCACACTCTCTGGGAGTGCATGCCTTCGTCAGCTGTGCCGTGTTTAGAGGGCCTTGCTTCCGTGGTGTCCTCCACCCCCTCTGGCCCTCTCACTCTTTCTGTCTCCTCTTCTGCAGACTTCCCTGAACCCTGAGAGGAAGGGTTTGATAAGACATCTCATTTAGAACTAAGTGGTCCAAGGACTCTCACTATCTGCACACTAACCAGTGGTGGATCTGTATTTATTCCCATCTGCTGCTGGAGGAAGTTTCTCTAAAATAGACACTTTTGTAAATAATCCATCCTTCTTGGAGTTGGAAAGATGGCTCAGAGGTTAAGAGCACCAGCTGCTCTTCCAGGTATGTCCTGAGTTCAATTCCCAGCAACCACATGGTGGTTTACAACCATCTGTAATGAGATCTGGTGCCCTCTTCTGGTGGGCAGGTGAATATGCAAACAGAACACTGTATACATAATAAAGAAATAAATCTTAATTAACACACACACACACCAAAAAACAATCTGTCCTTCACAGTGCAGGGGTGAGAAGGTTACCTGAATAATACGGATAAAACAAATCTTAGGGATCCTGTTTTCTTCGGAAAGAATAAAGACGATATTTCGATGTAGATATATTTTACTATTTTTTTCTGTTTCAGAAAACCAATAGAATGCCTAGAACTGTAAAAGCCACTTGTACTTCAACAGATTCATACTGTGCTGGCTATTTTTGGTTCTCAACTTGACTATATCTGGAATTAACTACAACCCAAAGAAGGCCAGTCACACCCATGAGGGATTTTTTAATAATTTTTATTAATTACAGTTTATTCACTTTGCATTACCTCTGTAGCTCCTTCCCTCCTCCTCTCCCAATCCCACCCTCCCTCCCCCTTCTCCACCATGCCCCTCCCCCAAGTCCACTAATAGGGGAGGTCTTCCTCTCCTTCCTTCTGATCCTAGTCTATTAGGTCTCATCAGGAATGGCTGCATTGTCTTCCTCTGTGGCCTGGTAAGGCTGCTCCCCCCTCAGGGTGGGTTGATCAAAGAGTAGGCCAATCAGTTCATGTCAGAGACAGGCTCTGTTCCCATTACTATGGAATCTGCTTGGACACTAGCTGCCATGGGCTACATCTGTGCAGGAGTTCTAGGTTATCTCCATGAACGGTCCTGGTTGGAGTATCAGTCTCAGAAAAGACTCCTGTGCCCAGACTTTTTGGTTCTGTTGCTCTCTTTGTAGAGCTCCTGTCCTTTCCAAGTCTTACTGTCTCCCCCTTCTTTCATAAGAGTCCCTGCACTGTGCCCAAAGTTTGGCTATAAGTTTCGGTATCTGCTTTGATACCCTGCAAGGTAGAGCCTTTCAGAGGCCCTCTGTGGTAGGCTCCTGTCCTGCTCCCTGTTTTCTCCATGAGGGATTTTTGCTTAATTAAATCATTTGAAGTGGTATCTTTGAGGCAGGATCTACAAGGGGCCACACCTTTTGCTGGAAGCCTATAAAAAGACATGAAAGAAGGAAGCCTCTCTCTTTGATGGCTTGCTTTCGCCTCACCAGCAAGCCCATTCCTTCACTGGCATTAGAGCCTACTTCTTTGAGATTCCAAAGTGTGCTGAAGACCAACTGAGACATCAGCCTGGCGGACAGAACAACCACTGGATTCTTGGACCTTGCATTCATAGGCAGCCATTGTTGAACTAGCGGGACCATAGGCTGTAAGTCATTCTATTAAATCCTCTTTCTGTGTATAGAGAGATTTGTTCTGTAAGTTCTGTTACTCTGGAGAACCGTGACTAATACATATCCCTAGTTTTACACAAATGTCTTAATCTGGCAGGCTATACGGTCTCTCAGTAATAAGGTAACCGGATGATGATTTGAGAATCTGGATTTAGGCCTCAGATATTTTTTTTTCTACAGATGATTTCTACAGATCATTAAATAATGAAAATTACTTAAAGTGAAAGATTCTGCTGCTGTGTTTATGTCAGTGTGTGTGTGTGTGTGTAACTTTACCACCTGCCATGTGTAAAATTAAAATGCAAACTAAATTCTGAATTAATAGTTTTGATGTTTTTAGAAACCATTCTCTTAAAACCTTTCAAGTATGTATCAGCTACTTTTCTGTTGCTGTAAGAAAACACCCAAGGCAACTTAAAAAGGAGAGAGTTTATTTTGCCTTGTGGTTGCTGAGGGACAGGAGTCCATGATGGCAGTGCAGAGGCATGGCAGCAAATGACAGCATGGCTGCTAGGGCAGGAAGGATGCTGAGAGAGCACATCTTGACCCACAAAGCAAGACAGAGAGAAAACAACCGGAAGTTGTGGGAATTTTTAAACTCTCAACACTCTCACCCAGTGAGAAACCCATCACTTTGTATGCTAATATGCCAACTAAGAAACTAAAGGTGAAAAAATTAAATAAAATAGAAGACGAATTAAGAAACATATATCCCAATACATAATAGTTTTAAGAATATGCACCATGGTGGTTTGAAGGAAGATGCTCCCCCTGCCCTCCGCCAATATGCTTACCCACTTGGTGGTGCTGCCTGGGAACAGGGTATGGGAGGTGTGGAGTTGCTAGAGGAAGTATGTCACACTAGTGGCAGGCTTTAGAGTTTAAAGACTCATGCCATTTTCGGTTCATGCTCTCTGCCTCGTGCTTGCGGTAAAGGATGTGAGTACTCAGTATCCTGCTTATTATCCTCCCCACCAGGAAGAACTCTTACCTCTCTGGAACCATAAGCCCAGATAAAAATCTCTTTCCTTTAAGTTGCCTTTGACCATGGTGCTTTATCACATGGTGGGATTCATACAAGTCCTAGATTGAACTCGTTCATTGTTGTTTCAGGCCATTGATATTTTTTTTTATCAGAAAACTGGAAATTTTCAAATGGCATTTTACCTATTTTCATATCTTGGAGTCCAGTAAACGAAGAGTTAATGCTCTGTTGGAAGTGTCACATTGCCTCACTTTTCCATGTTTCTTGCATTTCTGTAGGGTATTTGCACACTCCCCCGTTTAGCTATCTCTTCTGGTTTAAGAGCAGCAGCCTGCTCTTGAAGGATTTAAGACCACCCAGAAAGGAGTGAACAAAGTGCTGCATCAGTAATGATGTAAAATTGGAATGCATTTAAAATAAATTCCAGCCAACTTTTACATCACAGTGATCATAGGTCTGACTGAAAGTTGCAAATCTATCCTAGAATGTCCTGGGAAGCTAAATGTTGAATAGTTTTTAATTTTTCTGAGATTTTATTTATCTTTATTTTGTGTGTTTGAGTATTTGCCTGAATGTATGTCTATGTGCCACATGCATGTAGTACAGGGCACAGATCCCCTGGCGCTGGAGTTACAGACTGTTGGGAGCCTGGCTGTGAGTGCTGGGAATTGAATCTCAGTCCTCTGGAAGAGCAGCCAGGCTTCTAAAGGCTAAGCCATCTCTCCAGCACCTAAGAAGCTAAACTTTAATTGATTTGGAAACAGTACATAAGTAAGAATAAAGGACAGAGAGAGGGGGAGGAGAGAAAAGGTGGAGAAGCAAGGTTTCAAGAATAAAAGGAGAAAGGAAAATAGAGAGGAATGTTATAGAAGAATGTTATAGATGGGCAGAACAAAGAACAGGAAACTAGAACAAGAAAAAAAAAGGAAAAACAGAGAAACAAATATTTCATAAGAGTGACAAAGTTTACAAATAAAAAAAAATCACACAGGGCTTTTTGTTGTTGTTTGTTTCTTCTGTTTACCCCCAAAAGAGGAAATACAGGAATCAGAAAGGAAAGACAGCTTTGGAAACGTCCATGTCTCCAACCAGGTAGCTGTATGGCTGAGCTGTGTCACGCTCTTCTCTCCATGATACATGTGTTCCTGCTCCTGGGTGGCATTCTTTCACTTCCTTCATTGGCTTCTGACGTTTTTATATTTCTCTCCTTAGGATAAAAATCTCTTTGTGTTTTCTAAAGTAATTATCATTTACTTGACTACATGACTATAGTTCAAACAGTTACTGTTCCAAAAGCTGTACCTGCTAATCTTCCAAAATTGCTTTTAAATAAAGTTCTTAAATTGTAGCAATAAAACACAAGATGAGAATTCTGCAGTTTATAAAAAAAAATCACATAAGAAATTTCAACTCTTATACCTTGAGCCACAAATTTCAAGGTTTGGCTAAGTTACCAACATGGTTTTCATGTATTTGTATAACTCTAATGCTCAGTGGCTGTAAGATCAGAACTTGTTCTTCAAAAAAGAAAAAAAAAACACTAAAAGCATAAAAATACTTTAGCCCCTGAATTTACCTGTGAGATATGTCCATTATGCTTATATTCCAGGATTTATATCACTTATCATTTTAAAGGCCACATCCAGAGGAGTAAGCAAAGCACCTACAAACTGGAGTTATTTGTTTATATTTTGGCTTGGGAGACATCCTTGATTTGTCGATACACCAAACAAATTTTAACTCTGCTATGCAAAGGAACAGAAGAACTTTGCTTGGCAATTAACTTTAGAGCTCAATTATACAGGCAATGTACTACATGTGAAAAAAAAATTAACTGAACTATGGGTATTAAATACTGAAAAATGTGCTTATTATAATTTGTTTTATTTAATAATCTAGGAATTTCTCATCCATCAGCAGTTTCCAGTGCAAAAATTTCAGGTGCAACTGTGAATTCAGGAATCTTGGTGGATCTGACCTAATCGTATATGTGAAGGGATTTCTCTAAAGTTGACCTCATTGGTTTCATTCTCAGCAGACTGCCCTAACCCACCCAATATGCCTTTATTGTTCCTGATGTTAACACATGTTCTCTTTTTAAATAAATTCATGACCAGGAGAAGATATTAATGTGACGCAGGTGACACCAAGGCCTTCACAGCCACTACAGGTTTTCTCCCCTCCTTTCATTATCCCACAGGGATCTTAGAGTTTCCTGGAGAGGCAGGGACGTGGCCTGCTAATAACTTGCTTCTGAAGAAAGTGCATTATGTTCTAAATATATTGTATGTTATATTATATTACATATTATATTACATTTTCTAAGTCTCCTTCGCCAACTCTCATGGAGGTAACCACTAATCTGTCACCTAACAACACTGCCCCTCACCCTGATTTAGATATATGAAAAACTTGTCTCAAATATATTTTTCTAGTACATATTCCTTCAAAGTGTACAGGCACGACTCACATAAGTCAGTAGGAGCCGCGTAGGCTGTAGCTTCTGAAGGTTTGTGCCCCAGCTCCTTGTGGTAATTATTTTCATAGGCGGGGTGACGCGATATC